>PVHY01003065.1:0-114335 GCA_004024945.1 Uropsilus gracilis
CCCCTCCTCCACCTCTCTTCCACTTTCCCTCCCCTCTTCCTCTCTCCCTCCCTTCCTTTTCTCCTTCCCTCATCCTCACATCAATAGTCATTTGTATTAGATGGAATCAACTTTTAACTTTAGGTTACATATGAACCAAGGAGTCCCTAAGAAAACAACTGTTGAAACACAATATATGAGACATTTTAAATCTGAGAATAAACTTTTCCAAAATGGAAAAGTGAATTGTGGATGGTTACTCTCTTTCTTTATTGAATGTCAATTCTAAGAATTTCTACTCACCAAAGTTTTGTTAAAACTAGGTGTTCAAATTACTAAGATATTTTTTGAATAAGAACACTTTATTTTGACTAGTCCTGAAGTCCACTCTTTTATCTGTTTTAAACTGGCCTTTCTTTGAAATGGTCCAAATCAGAGTTTTATTTAGTACAGTAAATGTGTTTGAAATGAGTTAGCTGTTTTCATTTCAGCTTCAAAGCTGGTCATTCAGTTCAATCCCAGAGGCTGGTCTTTCCCACTATTGATTCATAGAACCAATTTTAAATACTCTTAAAGAATGAAGTAGACATATTTCCTTTGCAAACTATTTTAACATGTTAGTACATGTTATGTACTATGAATACTCTTTCTGTATCTTTAAATCCACTCACCTCCCCAGTTTCCAGAAAGGGATTCAATCTCATATTTCATTTATTACAATTATACATACAGGCCATTATTTTAACAGTTTCCACCAATTGGAGAAGATCACAAGATTATGTTACACTTCTTTAAAAAATTCTCTAAAATTGGAAGAACTAAGAGCATTCAGGATGCTACCAGCAAGTGGGCATTTGAAAACTGTTCCTTTTCACTAAAATGTGTATTGTTTCCTCACAATTCATTAGACTGTTCAGTGACTCAGCAGTTATACAAACAGCACCATTTCTTGAATATGCAAAGAAAGTTTTAGCTTTGAACAATCTTACAAGGAACTAGTCCAAACACCTGAAACCTTTTTATAGAGACATAGTTATGAGGTAGATGGTTGCTTAAGTGATAACTGCTTTTGTTATTAAATATGCTCATAAAATATTTTCCCTAAATGTTAACTTAATTTGGGGGGATGTTGAGTGGTCTTCTTGAATTATTTTAGACTGAAATACCAGATTGTCATATTTTCTCTTTATTTCTTTGAAAGCAAAAGAAAAGAAAAGAAGGAAGGAGAGAACAAAGGAAAACCAGAAGGAGGAAAAAGGACAAATATGTGTCCTTGCATGGAACTTCTTAAGAAATGTTAGCACTGCTCCTTTTGGAAAGGTTAGTAGTTAGAGAAAAATATTTCAAAAACATAAATGCAGAAGTTTTAAACATAGCTTAGTGCCCAGAATAACTTGTTGGTTTTCTGATTTTTAACATAAATATCAACTGCCGCTGTGTAATTGAGGCACAAACATATTTAAATTCAGGAATTTTTATACTGAAATATTTCTCTATGAACGTAACCCATCTCACCCAACAGAAAGATTCTGTTACAGTTTGTGCTTTAAAAGCGAGAAAACTGAGTACTCTGTTGGGTGTTTTATAAATGTATACTTTCTTATTCCACTTTTCCACTCATTTTTATATATCTAGTATCTAGGGCAGTATTTTTGCATACTAGCATATACATATGAATATAGCATGGGGCTTCAAAACCTTGATTCTGCAGCCACACTGCGTGGCTTCAAACCCTGTTAACCAGGGTATGAGGGTCAACTGGCTGAGACATCTGATCTGACTGGCTATGTGGATGTACCCGACCTCCTTTGCTGTTCCATGTGCATCCTTATGAAGCTGTGTTGGATAGAAGGGGAGGGCCTTCCCTAAGAGTAATGGACTGTGTTAAGAGTATATGAGTAACTGAGCTCCCCTGCTAGAATGTCCAAATAAATTGTTAAATATTGTTATCCAGCCTTTACTTCTAAGACCTTTGCCATTCAATCAAATCTCCTGTGTCTGAGATCTCTTATCCATAAACTTGGCGTTGCATTAAATGTTTGTGGCTTAAGTGAATTAACACATGTAATGCACTTAAAATCGTGGTTAATGTATAGCAATCTCTTAGGAAATGTTACCACTCATGCACCTACTAACATTATGCTATGAATGCTGGAGATGCCACAATCTGAAGAAGTGACACATTTACTGTTGTCATAGAATTTACCATCTAAGGCCAGACATGGTGGTGCATGCCTGTAAGCGGCAGTCTAGGAAGCCACAGCAGGGACCAGGGATTGCAGTTTGAGTCCTGCTTGGGGCAACACAGTGAGACCTAGTTAAAAAAAAACTGCTGGGCATGGTGGTGTGTGTCTGTAATCCCAGCTACCTGGGAAGCTGAGGCTGGGGATTGCTTGAGTCCGTGGTGCCGCAGGCAACATGAGCCTGCATTTCCATGGGCAAAAATGGTGAGACCTAGTCTCAACATTAAAAAAAAAAAAAAGAATTTACCATCTAGTGGCAGATTCAGATAAGCACACAGGTCATTATCATACAGTAAAATCACTACTATGATGGAGGTAGTATGGAGTAGGGTGCCACAGTTACCTTTTCCAGTCTTTTACCCTAAGTCTGGATTTATCTTCATAGGCAAGATGGGTTTCTCATAAGCAACAGAAGGTCGGACTTTCGCCTAAAATCCATTTAACCTTCCTACACCTTTTGGTGGGTGAATTTAGGACATTCACATTTAATATGCAATTAAATGGTTGTTGAGATGTAAGTCTTTATTGCTAATTTGTTATTTTGTTGTTTTAGTTTGGATAAGCCATACCTCTTTCCTGAGGTCTTCTTTTGATATTTTATCTAGATTCTATTTCTGTTGCCGTATGTATTACTTGTACTGATTGGTTGAAGGTTCCTTTGAGGTTAATATATGATGGTCTGGTCTCTGTCTTGTTCTGATGGATCACAATATTAATCTTGTCTTCCTCCATTTTATATGATGTAGGTATTCATTACCTCTACATTTCTTGTTCTATAGTTTTATAATAAACCCTTTATGATTTCTTTCATGTATGACTTGGTGTTGATAAATATCTCTAAGTTTCTATATTTCAGTGAAACTCCTTTCTCTTCCTCCTGTCCTAAATATTCATCTTGCAGATTGAGGTTTCTAGGTTGGACAGCTTTTCCTTTAATACATTAAATAGCTCTTGCCAATCATTTCTTCTTGTAATGCTTCTAAGAGTCAGTCTGATTGATATTCTCTTATAAGTTACCCCTTTGTTCTCATATTTCCAGTATTCTGTCCTTGTCATTGTCTTTAACCACTTTGTTATTAGGTGTCTGTGTTTATGTCTGTTGGGCATTACTTTGTTTTGAATTCTTTGGGTCTCTCAGATTGCAGCATCCAGATTGAGCAAACTTCCACCAATTTCTTTCTTTGAATGTAATTTTTACGTTCATTCTTTTCTCTTCCTGGGACCCCCTGATATGTTTATTATTTCTCCCTAAGTCATCTCAATGAGATCTTTGAGATGAAAAACTTTCTGCTGTGTTCTTCCATGTATGTGTTCTCCAGGATTGTGCTTTCAGCCCATTCTTTCTCAACAGTGCTTTTGTCTCTCAGTTGTTGAGGTTCTCAGCTGCATTTTCAATTTCAGTTGTAGTACTTCTTAGTTCTGTTTTCTCATTGTAACTACCTCCTACTTTCTCTGTCTTTATACTCCTGCTGTTTTAAATCCTCTTTTATTTTTGACTTCCAGAAGTGTTGTTGTCTCTGTAACTTTGAACTACTCTTCAGCTATCTTGCATGGTTCCTCCGGATTCAGATTCCTCTCATTGTTTCCATGACCCAGCAACTGTGGTATGTTCTTTTCTCTCTTCATTCTTCATCTTGAAAGACTGTAATAAGGGTAGACTTTCAGACGGTTGCATTTGCATCTGTTGAAGTAACTGGGGAACTGATGCCAGCAAGAGGTAATAAGTAAAAAGGCATCAGGAAAGTAGAATGCTAAAGACTGACCTCAAGAGAAGCCTTCAAGCATTTTCCTGTACAGTGGTGCCAAGAGTTGTGTGGTGGGATCCACAGTGATTCCCTTCTCAAGGTCATCTTTTTGGTCATAAGTATATCTTATAGTTCACATCATCTTCTGCCTCTCGGCTATTTTTCAGCCTGAGCTGCAGTACTGGGCTGATGTGGTGAAGGGCAACAACAGTGGAAAACATGAGCTTAATATTTACAAAATCTTAGACCCATTCAATTTGGAATGAAGTGAACATTTTATAAATATATTTATAAAGATGTGAAAATTGTTAGGGAAATGCTGATTAATTGACTGCAGAGATAAATAAAGGCTGATTGCTACATTTGGGCCCTCTCAAACCTAATTGATGGATGCTAATTCATTCAAATGAGAATGACTGGGAGATGAGAAGGTTTTGATGGAGAACGTAAAGAATTCTGCTCATTAACATGTCATCTGAAGAGGGTGTAAGTACAGTTGGTTGTTTCTTTTTCTTTTATCTTGGTCTTAAAGTTTTTTAAAAGATACTTTAATAGTAAAAATAATGTCATAACCAAAGAAAATATCTAAATTCTATTTCAAGCCCTGTGCTTGGTACATCTGCTGGTTCTAAGGCTCCATCTCAGCCTGGGTTAGGCCCAATCTGAGAATAAGGAATTGGTTGCCTGGGAGTCTGGGGTGAGTTTCCCGTGGTTTCCTTGCTGCTTCTTGCTGGGCGGAGAGGGCTGAGCATATGGTTCAGGTTGCCAGGAAGGCACTAAATGCCCCCCATTTGGCTTGATGGATGCTTCTGAACTTTTTCAAATGCTTCTCAGCTTGAAAATATTTCCGATTTCCATCTTTTTCAGGGGAATTTATTGACTATAAGTCAATCTAATTTTTTTCTCATTAACTAGAAGACTTAGTCATGAAACATAACAAAGGAAAGAGAGACAGAAAGGATTCACAAATCCTCAGAATGGACAATTCCCTCGAGGGGCTGTGTCATTCACTGTAGCTGTTTGTTTGGTCCGGATTTTTCCATTTTATGGTTTCCCTCACTGTGGCCCAGTTGAGACCCTGTGTTTTCTGACCCCTCTCTCCAAATCTTGTCGCTCTTTCTAGGGCTGGAGGTCTGAATACGGCATCATACAAGGGGCTGTGGGGTCTCAGGAAAAAAAGTCTTTTGACTCCAACTCCTTTTTAGAAAGGTAAATTTTCCTGCAAGAAAAAAAAAATAAGCCACACAAGAGAGCCTGTGTATAATGTAGGTTAACCCAATATAGCTCAGGTCATGGCGATTGATGTGTTTTCTTTTGTCTGTGCTGTGGCTGTTGAAAATTTTATAGAAGAATTTAGTTATTTTCCTATGCTGGTAAATAGGTTTTCTTTTTCTAGGGCAAATGGGAATCATGCTTCTGTTGCAATCTGACAGAAAAGGCGGGCAACAAGCAGTGATGGGACATACACGAGACACACTGTGACATGTTTCTGCTAGCAAGTCTTTATTCTGTCCTTTGTTCCCAGGTGCTCATTTTATATCAGTATTTTACTTGGTGCCCAGAATTATTTCAAGAATGCTGAAGAATACTGGGGAATGTTGAAACCAAGTACCTGATATTGAACCCCTTACAAACTACTTAGGGAAACAAAGGTTTGCCCTTGGGGAAATAGCTACCAATAGCTAATGAAAATAACTAACAAAATATGACACATCCTGGGAAATAAAGGCTACAGGAATTCCACAAAGCTGCACAGCATAATCCAAAAGGCCCTTTGGAGGCCCTGGAGTTACAATTGGAAGTCTAGGTTATGCAGAGGGCAGTGAGAGGAAATCTTCAAGGAAGGAAGGAGCAAAGGCACCACCATGAAGATGTATAGTGTGTGTTGGGGTGAATCAGGGCATTCAGAGCAATCAGTTTATTGAGTTGTTTAGACTAGAGCCTTTCTTGGTACCCCACTCTCTGCCCCTGCCTCCCCCCTCCCCAGGAAAAATCCTGTTGACTGAAGAGCAAAGTAGACTAAAACCTCAGTTCTGCTGAGCCTCAGTTTTCTTATTTATACAGTGGAGTTAGTCAATTTGATTAGCTGTGGATGCCATAAGAATTAAAGGAGATAACATTTCTAAAAGGAATATTCTAAGTGCATGTTCTTATGCTTTTTCACGTTTCTTCACTTTATCCTTGAGTTTAGATTCATTTAAGTGCCGCTAATCATGGAGAAACCTCTTGCTCCCCCTTATTTTTTGTACACACACACACACACACACACACACTCATATTTTATGTCATTGTCTACCCAAGGTTCTCCCTCCACCTTATCACCTGTGTATGCAAATCAAAACCATAATGAGATACAGTCTTACACCAGTAAGAATGACCCACATAAAAAATATGGGCAACAACAAATGCTGGCGTGATGTGATGAGAAAGAAACGCTATTACACTGCTGGTGGGAATGCTCCCCCTTGTAATTTAAACTCGAGTATGACTACATTTCTCTGGACCAGATTCCAGTCATCTTCTGGTTTAGAAGAACGTTCTTGGCATGAGCCATCTTTATGTGAAAGAGGATCAGTGTCACACTTGAGAACTTTAACTCATCACTGACTAGTGCAAGGCCACCAGAGGGTGACAAGCTAAAGGGAAGTCGTTGGAGATAAGAAGGTATACTTCTATTTTTTTTTTTGTAGTTACAGCATCGCTTCCATGACATAAACTTTCCTGTAAGCAATAGGCGAGGTGGATGCCATTGCTTGGAGGAATTCAGTTAAAAATGGACTGCTATGCCATTTGATCCACAGAGCAAGGTGACTCGGGTCTGGGACAAGGGAACACTGCTCTGAGTCCGGTCCTGAGGCCATGTGAAGATGTTTACACCAGCCTGAGTGGTTGTGATGGAGTCGTCTGCATCATCTGATGCTTGTCCTTGTGACTCACGGTTTCTGCTGTGGGATTAACTCCCTGCAGTGGAAAAGGGAGGAGTTACTCGCCAGACCATATGGAGTCGAAAGCAGCAGCTTGACATAAGTTTCAGGGGAAACTGAAAACACATAATATCAAACTTCCCAGAGGACAACCTTGGAAAACTCTTAGAGAACCTCCAGGGAGGTTTCATTTTCCAGATCTTCAAAACTTGAGGCTCCAGATATCATTGATGAAAAAAGGTCGGGAGAGGACCGGGGATACAGGGATACAGGGATCCCTGGCCCAGGAATACAGCGGCACTTCTTTCGCCTGCACGCACGGTTTGGAGAAACTGCACTGGTTATAATTTTGCCTGGATAAGGGGCTCTGACCGCAGGAGGAGGGGAGAGTCCAGGTGTCAGATGTGACCTTTCGCACTGGGCCAGCCACCATGGAAGAGTGAAAACGAACCAACGGAACTGGCAAACTGGAAAGGCATGTGTGTTTTCAAGTGGGGTCACGGCCAGTTCCTCTTTTCATCTCACCCTGACAGCCATAGAATTCTTGATTAATGGCGGCCTTCAAGCCACGGTTCACTGGCTCACCCTTAGCGCTTGAACGGAAGACCCCAGCTTCCCTCTAACCCTTTCATCCTAAGACTTATGAGCGATTCCTGCATGCGTTTGATGCTTAGGAAAAGAAAGGTGAACAGGACACACTCTTACGGGAATGTACCGTCCAGTGGGGGAGAAGCGTGTGTAGATACTCATGGAATAGAGATCCGTGTAATGCTAAAGGAATCTGAGGTGAACCGTCATAGCAGAGGAGAAAATATCTACGCGGACTGGCGAGTGGAGGGGCAGGTCAGAAGAGTCGCTGTAGCAGAGCTGCCCTTCGTACAGGCTACAGGGTGAGCTCAAGAAGGCAGACACCGCAGGCAGATGAGGAAGACACGCTCTGAGGAAACGAGTGTGTCCGGCCATCAGATAGGTCAGTCCTCCGTGGAAAATGCTGTCCAATCCGTTATTCTGCGTTCTCACTGAGAGGGTGCTTGCAAGGATGCTGGTTCGTTTGCAAACTGGCTTAGCCGGTCAAGCCTGAGGCCTGTGAATGGTCAGTGGGGCGTGAGCATCAGTGACTCTTCGTTTTCTTTCAAGTGGTCACGGAAAGTAGCACCTCGTAGTGTAGCTCATGAGAGCTGGGGAAGAACACACATGGGGGGGGTTGGCTTTCCTTTCCCTCAAGGAAGTCACGTCTGAGACAACGAGACCCATGCGGCTTTGAGGGGCAAGGGGTCTGCAGAGAGGGTGGCAGGAGCAGCGATGGGGCATGGGAAGACTGTGTAGAGGACGCATGGTGGGGGGACGTCAGTTCTTATCAAGATGCGGGCGTCATGTGCTCAGCTCCGGCTGGGCAGGACTCACCAGGATCTGTTGCCTCATTCTGTGAGGCTCCCAAATCCCCACAGACACACAGACACCATCTGCCCCAACTGGGAAGATGACGTTGCACTTACTTCTTCAGCGTTCCAGGGAAAGGTGGTGGGGCAGGGTGTCTCCACCGTGCTGTCTCTTCATTCTCATGGATGTGAAAGGCGAAGGGGCCCTTCTTGGCTCGCTGCTGTGGACCAGGACTTTGGGGAGGGGGAGTCAGGGGGCAGGGGAGGTCCCAGAAGCCCCCACTTTCTTGACTCCTCTGTGTCAGCCCCCATCTGGGGGTGGGAGGACCCTCTCTGGGCCTCCGTGGTCTCCTTTGTGTGATGAGACTGCTCCATCGATTCCAGGAAGACAGAAGTGACATCCTGCAGGAAAGGTGTTAGATGACCCAGCAGTGTTGGAAATGTGTCTCTCGTCCAGCTCAACATCTCTTGGCATGTTCAGTGACATTTTGGAAATTAAGACCTCACCCGAAATTCATGGTGAAGTGACCCGCTTGGTCATTTTGCTGGTAGGTGCGAGAAGTGCTTTCTGCCACAGCTGACAGGGCGCCTTGAGACATCGAACTTAGGAAGCAGAGACGTTGTGGTGGATCCGAGCTGCCAAATTAGCACTAGTAGGCACCATCCATACCTTCCTCCTTAAGCGCATTGAAGATTTCTCGCTCTCTCCTGCTCACTCAACACCTGCAAGAGCAGCTCTTGGCCGAGGAAGCTCTCACAGCTTAGTCATGCTTCATCCCGAAGAGCCACTCTCTCCATAGCCTTGAACTCTATCATCTTGGACAAATAGAACACGATTATCAAGAGAATTCTGGACGCTGGAGCCTCTCTGTTCTCATGCATGACACATGTGCACGCTAGGCCATCACTTGGAACCGACAGGTGCTTTGCACCGTCAGCTGGTTTATCTTTGCAAACAGATGGTCGAATCCAAGTCCGTTTGCCGGAATCTCAGCCCTTACTGAAAAGACTCCCCGTGGTCAGAGGGCAGTGTGCTCTCAGGGCAGGAACGAGTAAGGCAGATGTTGGTCTTTGCTCTGGTACCTGGTCATCGCATTGCGCATGGAGAGATTCTGAGTTAAGGAATTAAGCCTTCCCCTGGGGCCTCCCCTCCTTTATGTTTCCTTCCTTTTTTTTTTATTACTTGACGGAAGAAATTTGAGGTGAGGAGACGGTGCAGGTGATGGGTTCCTTCTGCCATCACAAGCTCCTTGGCGCTGGGGTGTTCCGTTCCCAGGAAGTTTTGTTTCATTCAAGGACAAATATTTATTAAACAGGCCCGCATCACTGAGCACTTCGGCAGGAGGGCACAGGTGTCGAATCCAGTCGAGTTGTCAAACACGCAGCTTCGGCGTGGGCACTGCCTGTTCTAGCGGGGAGTAGGGGACGCGGCCATCCAAATACTGTGTCATTCGGAAGATCCTGGGAAACACTGAGTGACCTGGGCGAGCCCACGCACTCACTTCTAAGAGGGGCTATTTGAGGAGGGATGTGCGGATGGATGGATAGTCTTTGAAGTCAGGTAGACCTGGCTAAGAAATGGACCACACCAGCTCTGAGTTTTGGGTGGATTCCTAGACTTTCTGGAGCTCCTTCATCTTACCTTTAAAAGGGGAATATTCTGAAGAGGGTTAAACGGGATAACAGAACATTCCAGCATCTATAGTATGGAGTGGGCTTGGAGGAGTGTTTGGTGCAGATGACTGTTGATTGGATGTAAGCCCAGGTACTTACATAGGGTATTTTCTCAGTGTACGTGTGTGTGTGTGTGGGGGGGTGGGTGTGCGTCTTATGATAGATAAGTAAAAGGTGAGAAAAACATGACGATCTCAACGTGAGCGAGGCTCCCTCCTTTACCAGTCAATGGGGGAGGAAAGCCACGGAGACGTGGCTGTGGCCTCATGACAGAACCGGTAACACAAGAGAGGAGAGGAGCTGGATCCTCCATCTGGGGAAGTCCATCCCCACCAGGGAACGGCTCCATCACCAGTGGCTGGGAGTTGGGCTCCCGAACCTAGATGTCAGAACCACATGACACAGAACCAGCACCGCGGGACAGACACCAGGAAGGAGCCTGGAGAAGTTGCCACGCAGCTGCCCTGCAACAAGCTCTCAAGGGGCTTGGACAGACCCCCTGCCTTGGTCACTCCTGGAGACCTGAGCAGCCTGGTCTGTGCTGTCCAGGGGGGCAAGGCCACACCCGGGAGAAGGACAGAGTTCCAGGGAAAGAGAAGACCAGGAGGCCGAGCATGGACCAGCGACCTGCAGTGAGAGAGTTGAAGTGACCGGAGAGGGGAGGAGGGTAGGATGGGAGACAAAGGGTGCAATAGAAGAGGGGGCCGCACCTAAGAGGAATGATGACCAGACCCACGTGACCAATGTATGAAAATTGCAAAATAAAAATGAAATTTTGGGGATTACAAAGATGTGAGATTTATATATACATAAAATATTTAATTAAAAATTAATTAAAAAATTTAAAAAGTGAAGACCTAGCTCACTGGGGAGACTCTCACTTGCCAGGCTGGCGACAGGCAGTGCACTGGTTGGCCTGAGCTGGTGACAAGGGGGTGACTTCAGCAAGAGCACCGTGTGCACCCGGAGATTATGCCAAGGTGGGCATCCAGGCGTGACACGATCAGGCTTTGTTCGCCATCTCAGGAACCTGGAAAAGTTCGTTTTAATAGTCTTGATTTTTTGAGAGAGACTTTAAAAAATATATACATGATGGCTTTATTATTTCTCATTAAAATGAAAAAAAAAAAAAAGAAAGAGTAGCACATTCCTGGTCTCTCCTTGACGGGCCTCTGGTTCTTAAGTCACTTCAGCGGTAATCGCTGTCATTTGCTCCCCTTGCACTGGCCACAAGTGCTTGTGCAGGTGATGCCATTTTATCAACCCCTCTTACACTGGGAAACAGGAGCTGAGAAATGACTTGTCTGAAGTTGGGCCGCTGGACGGTACCGAAGGTTGAACCCTGAATCCCAATCGGTCCCATCGTACTGTCCGCAAGCTTAGGGCTCATGCTCAGAGCAGCGTTTCATGATGATCAATGAAAATGAAAGGAAAATTGAGTTAGTATTTGCTGTTCTAGCTTGCATCAGACTTCAAGTAGGATTAGATAATATCATTAGAGCTCTTATATTGTCCTCTTATAAACATGGCTGATCCATTGATCAACTTAATATGTTCTCACTGAACACTTCATGGGGTAATAAAGTACTGGTAAAATTGGTCAAACTAGTTGCTCACACAAGATCCTATCTCCCCCTCTCTCTGTTATGCATTTATTTAAATAATAAGAATTGTATGCAATGATTAAACAATTAATATTTGCTTACTAGGTTACCAGGAAGTTATTCTCAAATACTCCAAGATGTAGATTAACTTTAGTCAATACCATAAAGGTGGCTGATTCATACATTAATGATACATTCATGCACTGCCAAATCTAGCAACCAGCTCTGGCCGATTCATAGCATTTGCTGATTTCTGTGGGGGGGCATTTGCACCCTGGTCAATTTCAAGCAGAGGTCAAGAGCACAGCGATGTACACGACTGACTCAGCCCATGCCCGCCACCACTCAGATCTCTGTGATTTCCTATTCAAGGTTTCAGACCGAAGACATTTCAAAGGCTGCTATTTAAATGTGCCCCAGAGTATTCCTGGGTGAAGACAAGGGATATTAGACATAACTTTTTGGGAATCAGAGAGTGGTATGCAAGGTGTACATCAGATTACAAGATTACACATGCATCTCCATTCTTTAGGGAGAAAACTGAAGAACCCAAGAAACCCAGAAGCCTCCTGTCTTCAGAATATGCCCTACGTTTGAAATTTTAGTTCTGTGTCCTCCATTTAATAAAAAACTAATTATCTGATGTCAACTGATTCAATGACAGTGTTGCAGACTTTAATTTGTATTAGACTATCAATGTGAATCTTGTTTAAGAGGTAGAAAGCATGGATTTCCTCAAGTTCAAAGGGTACAGTTTACATGACTGTTTTGGAACTGCTTTCTATGATTTCAGAATTGGGTCTAAGATTTACTTCTGTTGTGGTGAGATAAGGGTAAGGTCATAGCTTCTACTTATCCCTCAGCATATTACCAACTGTTGAGGCCGTCAACATTTATTTCCAAAAATCATCTGGCAATTGCATGCATCAGTTGTTTGTTTCTTGTAGTTGTTGATCTGTATTCCATGGTATGGATAATACTGCAATATGTCCATTTGTGGCTGGCTGTGTGGGGGTTATTATGAATAAATTTATAAAAATCCATGCTTGAACTTAATGGTCACATGTTAATTCTCAATGATAAGCACTTGAAACTTAGATAATACAATGCTACGTAAATTTAAAAAATGGGCAAACAAAGAAAATCCACTTTCCAAGACATAAGAGGAAATGAGAGGAAATTTTCATCTGAATTCTAATAGGAATGTATGATTTTGTTTTTCTTGGCTAAATGCTTCAGAGTATAATAGCTGAATCATATGTCCAGCTTTTTAAGGAATTGTTTGCAACATAGTTGTTCTACTTTATATTCCCACGGGTATTCTGTGAGCGTTCTAGTTCCTCAATATCTACCCCAAAACTTTCTACTGTTGTTCTTTTTAGTTTTAGCCATTCTAATATGCATGTGCTAATATTTTGTTTAAATCCACATTCTCTAATAACTAAGGGTGTTGGAAATCTCATGTGGTTACATGTATGTCTTCTTTGTGAAGTATCAGTCCAGTTTTTTTCCATCTTTAATTTATTATTGAGTTTTCAAATACATTATTAATAAAAGTATTTTTGTTAGATATAAGATTTGCAAATATTCTCTCTGTGTGACTTGTATTTGTATTCTTTCAATGTTTAGCAGTTCTTAAGGAAAAAGTTTTAACTCTTGTTCATTATTTTGCAAAATCTTTCAAGATCAAAGAGGAACAAAGGTGGATCTGGGAAGAAGAGAATATTAGCAAACAATCCAGTGGTTTGGCATCAAATACCTTTTATAGGGTTTTCTTTAGTTCACATTTATGGAGTGACTTGTGTATATAAAACATTGTACTATAAATAAGCTCGTGGTAAATAAGGTTTAAGCTTGGATTCTGGGCTTCAAGCAAACTTTAAATAACAGCCTCCAGTTTAGAGAGGATCCTTACTTATTCGCATGGCTCTCCATGTATGATTTCTGGCTAAAACATCCATGCATTTGTGATAACACGGATGGAGCTAGAAAGAATCATGCTAGCAGAAATCAGCCAGAAAGAAAAAGAGAAATACTGGGTGATCTCAACTATAAGTGGGAAATACTGGGTGATGTCACCTATATGTGAGATATAGGGAAAACAAACAAGCAAAATGACAAGTCAGACCTAAAACTAACAAACTGACAGCAGAACTAAGGTGTTAAGCATGGGAGGGGAAAGGAGGGTGAAAGTGGGGAAGGATGAGTACAAGAAATCAAGGTGACTGTTCAGGGGTGATATAGTAGTGGGAGAACCTTGGGGTAGATAACAATGTAAAAATATATACATATGCAGTCAATTTAAAAAGTTAAAAATAAATAAATGTATGTAAAATAAATAATACACCCATGCATGCTACCAGGTAACTGTACCTGTATCATCCTCCGCATCTCTGTCTATTTCTCTTTCTGTAGGTATGATTTGCAAAAAAGGAAGAAATTCCAACTTGCATTCACATTCAGTGTATGTCTTTGGTGAAGCAATCGTGGGAAGACTGTTGTGACTTAGAGGTAAACTAAATGGTAATGTGGAAATACATGCCACAAAATCATGCACTTTGTAGTGAAAACATGGATCTCCCCGCAGACTTTTATCCAGACAATTATTTATAAAACAAGATAGATTATAAGCAGTGAGACCACACGGACAGCATGAGGAATAACAGTTTACAATGGTGGCAGGAGAGAGAGAGAAAACGCAGATTCCCAAACGACAATGCACAGAAGTCTGTGTTTATTTGGCCGGGCTACAGAAAGCCTTATAAGTATGAATTCTCCAGTGGACCTTGATTTATCACCACTTATAATCATTTATAATCATTTATTTCAGAAGTGACTGGAATAAATCACGAGTTCTGAGAGTAACATTGCAGTTAAATTCTTAATTAAATTTAATATCATTTTCATCATATTAAAATACATTAAATTTAGAATATAATTCAATATAATTAAATTCTTAATAATATAAAATTTATATTATGCTTGAATATCATCGGAGGTGATAAGTACAGCAGCTTGTAAAAGACAGAACCTGGGAACTGATGGAGTGAGGGTAGAGAGCTTGAAAATACCTCCACTTTCCATATTCAAAGTGCAGAATAAAAGATGTGGCTAGTGGCCAGGGAGAAAGGAATAGGTACTGAATAGATTTCTGTAACAGCAGCGGCCACTGACAAGGGATGGTTTCTACCAACCCATGATGAAGTCTCTTCACATTGAATCTGTTGTCGGACCTGCCAACAATTTGGTCTCGAAATTTAAAATGGGTAGAATTCCTTTGTCACTTGTGTTCTTTCCTCTCCTCGACCCCATGAGTCATTAAGAGCAGAGATTTTAGAAACGGCCTCGGTGGGTTGTGCACTAGCATTCTCACCCATTGGCACCTGCAAGTCCCAGCTTTCTCCCCTACAAAATAGCTAACAAGCTCCCCCTCCAGGGGCAGAGGTGAGGAGGACATGAAATGCAGGTGACGAGCTTAGCATGAGGCCTGGCCCGGGGTTGCAAACACTCACTCAATATTGAATATTGCCACGATCTTTCCTTCTTCAGAAATCTGGAGGTAAAGAAGCATCGGACAACTCAAGCCATCGTTTGAGCCTGAGGATCGAAATGGGGTTATTTTCATCCACTTTTGTTTTTCTGATCTTGCTGAAAAGCAAACCAACGAAGGGGCTCCCAGGAGTAGCGGGCGGCGTTTGGAGGTGTCTCTTGGTACTTGCTGTTTGCCATCTGGGGAGCAGCCATTACTTTGCTTTCCTGACAGACAGTGAGGTCACTGAGGTTACGTGTCCCCCAGAATGACACCCAGCTTGATGGAGGCCCTGGGTCACATGGCTCAGTTTCTGTCCAAGAACCTTCCCTAATCCCCAGTGCCACTTGGGGTGCGATTCAAAGGCATTCCAGCCGGTGATTGGTGATCGATTATGGCATTGCCGTTAGTGAACCTTCAGACTCATCTCTCTGTCCTCCAGGGACACAAGTCACAAAGCTCACTTTCGGCGCTTGGTACCCCTCTCCAATCCCTAGGCTCACAAAGGGGGCAGATGGGGTCGGGTCATGGATCGTTTTCCCATGCAGGTCACGCTCACGTCCAGACAGCGGAGAGCCGTCTTTAGCGAGAGAAATGTACCATTTCGTGGCCATAAATCCAGCTTAATGGTAATTGTAGGAGGGCAGCTTGCCCGGGGTGTGCAGAAACACCAAAGATCCCAAATTCCAGGCATGTCCTTCTAGAAGCTGCTTTGGCAAACCCCATTCACTTTGCTTTTTAAGGAAATCAGTTTCCCTAGTCCTCGTTCTTCGTTCCTTAGGGAAGCCTTGCATGGGAGTCTAGACTCATGGTGGCAACTGCGTGGGCACTGGGTGACATTCTGCTCAAACTGTTTCTGCCAAACAGTGGGCCGTGACTTCTGTGGCTAAGGAGGCTCCAGTGAGCGGACACATGCATTCGATAGACAGCCCAGTAGAAGCAGTCCGAGGCTGCGATACTCAGCTGGCTCTAAGAAATTGTTATTTGTGAGGTCCTTGAGACCTTGGCCAGCTCCAAACTGATGAATCCTGATAATGACCAGGTCCCAGAACAAGCTTTGAATGCACAAGAGCTGACTTAGTTCATGTTGCTGGGTTAGAAGTAGGAACAGAATATAATCAGGCACAGTACACCTGCCACCCCACCTCTCTCTTTGTCGTAGGCTTGAAGGCTCACTGTCTTGTATTAGCTCCAGCCTTGAGGATGGGGACCAGCATCTCTTCTTGACTTAATCATTCAAGAGTATCTCATCTTCTACTGTGTTTCTCATCTCTCGTCCAGGACCCAATGTGTTCGAGGTGCAGTTCATGTTTGTCGGGTGAGCAGCGGTAAGAGCGGGTGAAGTTTATACCTTTCCAAGAAGACCTGGCTTTTCAGGAAACCTGGAAAACGGGCATGTCCTTATATTTTCAGAAAAATGCAAGTGATCAGCTGAGAGAGTGCTCGAGAAGGCGGGAGAAGATGTGATGGAAGATAACTGTCTTCCTTGTATAAAGTGACTGCAGTCTGTTGAATGTGACTTTACTCATCTGAATGAATCAGTTACCAAGGGCCAGTGTACTCATGGTCTGAGTGCCAGGCACCGGTGGCATCTCATATACTGGTGGTATTTGCCTTAGTTCTAAGACCCAGTGTACAATGACATTGTGGTCTTGTTTCCCAAGTAGCATAGCTCTCCCCAGAGAAAGGCAGGGAGCTTTCTTGTTCTTCCTTGATTTGGGCTGGCAGGTGGTCCTACCAACCCTCCTCTCCTCAGGTACAGCTTGGCTGGCAGCTTGTGTGGATGGTTCATGCATTTAGGGTATGTGGAACATGGACATAGGTTAAGAGAGATGCCTTAGATAAAGGAACACCTTTAATCTTTCTCATCTTCTCTGGCACAGTAGAGATGGCTAACAGCACTCCTCTCTGCTGTGACACAGCTTTCTCATCACTTTGGAATGTTCTTCCCAGGAGACATATGACAACGGTCATGGTGTGCTCCCCACAGCTGATGTTCCTGTTATCTCCCGTCCCCCTGCTATTTGGCACGTGTGTTTGGGAATCAGGTTTCTCCTTCCTCATTATCTCATTGTGATCCTTCCTTGCTAACATATAAAAGGGTCTTCAAAATGTCATTAAAGTTGGACTTGGTCATGCTCTCCAAGTTCCCGATTCCAGAGCTGGATTTGCTCTGATCATTGTCAATCTCTTCCATCTCATTCTTCTTTCCCACATGGGACTCCTAGCAAGGGTAGGCGAAGGCCGGAACACCTAGCCAATGTCATGCTGAGATCCTTGTAATTCACTATCAAGAGTGGGGGAGCCCGTGGTGCCATACCCCTTAAGCTTCCTCACTACTCTATGTCTGCTGCTGTCCAATAAAGCTGGACCTCTATCATGCTCAGCAAGCACGAGGGCTCTGACTGGAGACCTTGAGCAGTATCGGAACCACTGGAAAGTGTAGGAAGACTTCCATCTCCAGAATCCCTCGATTCTTTATTATATTTTATTTTTTATTTAGTCATTCATTTGTATATGTTTACATATTTCACATCTTGGTATTCCCCAGCGTTCACCCCCCACCTCCCCTCAATGACCATTCCTGCCCTCTCTCCTCTCCCCCGAGTTGTGTACTTTAGTTTGGTTTTTCACTTGTTTGGCCTTTTCCTCCTGGCCTTTTACTTGTTCTTCCTGTGTCCCATTTGGTAGTGACACTATTTGGCTTCTGTCTTTTTCTTTCTGACTTGTTTCTGCTATTAGGACTTCTTCTAGGTCCATCCATGTTATCATAAATTCATCAAGTTTGTCATTTTTACTTGATGGGTAATATTCCACTGCGTATATACACCACATCCTTTTCATCCATTCATCTGTTTTGGGACATGTGGGTTGTTCCCATGCCTTTGCAATTATAAATAGTGCTGCAGTAAACGTCCGAGCACAGGTGTCCCTTTGTAAAAGTATTGAGGTGTCTTTTGGGTAGATTCCCAGAAGTAGGATTGCTGGGTCAAATGGTAGTTCCACTTTCAGTAGCTGGAGGGTCCTCCACACAGCTTTCCACAGTGGCTGGACCAGTTTACATTCCCACCAGCAGGGTAAAGGTGCTCCTTTCTCTCCAATCAGACCAATGGAACAGAATTGAGTGTCCTGAAATAAAATCACAAATCAACTAATCGTTGACAAAGGAGTGAAAAACATTAGCATCCCTTGATTCTGTAGGACTTTTCTGGAAGATTCTGGAAGACTCCAGAAGTTGCATTTCTAACAAGTTTTCTAGCAATGAAGATGCTATTGGTCCAGGACCAGCTGATCTAAGATGAACCCTAATACTTCTATCAAGTCTTGGGCTCCCATTTTCTTGTATAAACCCACAGAATGATTCTGTCTGAATGGTTTTATCAGAGTAAAATAGGATTGTAAAATAGGACTGTAGATTCCCCAGTCTACACTGACTAATCATTGAGTATTTTTTAAAGAGCTGTTTCTTAGTGCCCTGTGGCAATTTTATTTTTGTCAGCTATTTTCCTTTCACTATTTAGTCAGATACTGAGGAGTTAGTTCTCTGCCATTGGTTAGGAATAAAAAGAATAACATTAATGAAAGCAATACATAAACCTATTGTTAACAGAAGAGTACATGCGTATCAACTATTCTACCTGTGCCAGTAAACTTGTGTGAAACACTCTGTGGAATGATGAACTTAACATGAGCAGTTGGATTCTTTTTTCTTTCCCTCATCTTCTCTGATTAGGAAATAATTGTGGCTTTGGTCTAAATGGGGATATATCAGCCAGGTCTCTCTGTCTTCTAGATAACTCCTGTAGTCCAGCCAAACTATTTGGCTTCCTGATTAGACAGTTTTTATAACAAGAAAAAAGTATTTTGCTAAGACTCGCTTCTCATTAGATTTCCTCTCTTGATGAAGGACTTATCTAAACTGCCCAGCTTCATTCAAGATTCTTCCCCAGCCATGTTGTCAACCATCCCTTCCCAACCCAACTCACCCCTCAGACAGCCAGGATTTAAAAACATTTTGGAAGGTTTGAACGGTGTGTGCAGAGTAGAATTACACTCTTCTAGGTAACGTTCAGACAGAAGTAGAAGATAGCACAGGCTGGCTCGGGCTTTGTGATTAGTTTCATGCTGTGGTTTCATTGTGGCACGGTTTAATCACTGGTGGTATGCATAGTTAAAATAATTATGGGGATTTGATAAGATAATGCCTTGAATTCATATAATGCTTTTTTTTTCCAAAGGGCTCCTCATTTAAAAAGGAGAGCAAAGAAGGACAGTCAAATAATGCCAGTGTTGGTTCTTTTTGTGGCTTCTCGGGGCTGGTGGAGTTTGTACACACAAGCACATGCGCATATAGCATATATACATATATCATGTGTCATACATGCATACGCACATGCATACATACATATGTACCTACTTCTTTACTTCAGGTCAGCTTCCACCTGACCAAGCCTGCATTTTATCCAGTGCTCAGATTCTGAAGACTGTCAAATGAGCCATATCCTGTTCACCAGCTAATATTTAGGCTCTGCAATTGGTAATCCAGGGCCATCTGTATTGATGCAGTTGTTCTAAACCCAACAGTTTGATTACATAACTCATAGTTGCTGTCTCCTCTGAAGCTCTTGCCCTTCAGAAGAGTGTGTTCTGACCATTAACCTTCCTAGGAATCATCATATAATGTAGGTGGATTATTGAATATTCATCCATTCATTTATAGAAATGCCTACTCTGCCAAGTGCTGTTCTAAAGTCTAACAGAAACCAAGTTAACATCCCTACCCTCATGGTGCTAATATTCTACATCTAGGGGAATGGACAACAATCACACAACAAAAGCAGGCTTTCAGCTATGATCAATCTTATGAGGAAGATAAAGCAGGGCCAGGAAGAGTGTGACTAGACGGGGCAGCATTTTAGAAAAAGAATGCAATATCCTTCAGACCAGATAGCATTTGATGATGACAAAGACTTAGACGTAACCATTTGGGGGGAAGGTGTTTTGGATAGAAGGAAGTCTCCGGCAACAGTGGGCCTGAGGTTGAGTGAGGAAAAGGTAGCATTTTTGGAGGTGGCCAACGCCCCCTTTTAGAACTGTGCCCCATTGCAGTAGGGAGGATGTTAAGGGATGAGAACGTTAAAGGATTTACATTGCCTAATTGAAACTTTCCAAAGAACATTCTGGAGAGGAGATGAGATGTACAGGCAAGACTTGAAATGGGAAAGATGGAAGGATACAAGACTTTTCTTAGACATGTTGATTTTGAGGCAGGTATTACATGCCAATGCAGACTCTAAGACCTGAAAATATAAACGGAGCACTCGGGAGATGGGTCTGAGCTGGAGTCATGTTGGTGGGGACTCTAACTGCTGATAGCGAGTGTGTGTTGCACTGCTTGGATTTAGTGTAAGCAGAGAGATAGGTGAGACAAACGAAAAGCTCCATTACTGCCCTGCCCTGGCAAAGACTTCAAACCTATTGCCTTTTTCATGATGTGCACAGTGAAGAATGGTAGATGACAGAACATGGCTTGAACACGTTCTTTGTTTATTTGTTTGATTCATAGTAAATAGATCTAAATTTACATAATTAAATACATCTTAGCTTTCCACAGAGCCACTTGGGAGGCCTAACTAATTTACCCACAATGTTCCTATTGCTTCGGACTTTCTTGCAGTGATTGGAATTCCCTTTTAGATTCATGCCACACAAGAAAGGTGACCAGATATTTTTAGTCAAATGATCTCATTGTTTATTACACAGTAGACTTGACTTGCACTTATATCTGTTCATAGTCTTCTAACAAAATGATTTCTGAAAACAAACACAATTCACCAGTTGGGGATGACTTTGACACCACTGGTGATTTAAAAACAACTTTGTCACTTGCTTAGGCAATGCTCAGAGCTATGTCTGGATATGTTTTGAGCAATAAGGAGATAACTGAAATAAGTACACAAATTTCCATATGATAACACTGGAGGAAATGCTGTCTATTTGGATCTGAACATTTAGTTTTATTCATTCATTCATTCAGTCAATATAATTATGAGTACTAAATGTGTATAATATAATAAAAATAATTAAAAAATTATGAGCCACCATGTTCTAAGTGGTTATCTAGGCAACGAAAAGGCAACTACAAGCAGTAAAAAAGGTGTAAAAAAGTCTTATCAGGACTTCATCTTCAGATGAGTGTATCTTAGCCTTCAAAAATCCTATTTTTGCAATTGACTCCATCCGTTTATTAACAAACAAAAACATTGACATGAAGCAATAAAATTTAATCTTACCTTTGCTTTGTCCATCTGCTTTCTAGACTATTTCCAGGAATATAAATCCCAACCTCTGATTTTTAAGTCTAGAGTAATCTGTTCAGGCACGCTCCAGAATCTCTCTCATTAATAGAACCCTCTAATTTTACCTTCTCTCCATTTTGCTGCTAGGAGGTGTTGACAAATCTCTGGGAGAGGACTCTAATACATTAATTACTCCATAGTAAGATGTAAAATGATTTCAGGCTGATTTGCTGTAGCCTGGGTTTTTATTTGAACAACAGAACACGACTGAGAGCAAAGAAATACATCAGCAATCATGGAAAGGAAAGCATCTGCAAGGAGGAAAATGAGCTCTTTCTTGGCTGAGCGCCTTCTCCATGTCTCTGAAATCACAGTCTATACAGCTTACTGAAACTGCCAATCATCATCTCTAGGAACAAGAAATTTCAGTTGCCCCTCGATGCTCCTGTTTCTTCTTTTTCAGAGAGAATCTGTTGCTCTCCCCTGTCATAGAGCATTAGCGAGCGATCCTCAGAGTGTTGTCAGAGTAATTGGCCAAATTTCGCCTTGGCCTTTGTTTGTAGGATGGTGCCTCCCTGCTGAACTAGGGCTCTCCGCCGCCGCAGCTCCTCCAGCCTTGTGTAACGTATTATTACAATCAGCTCCACTTGTTTGCCGCGCCTTCAGCATCTGTAGTGGCAGCTGGTGCATCTACCACTTCATCAGGAAGTGCATTCAAGGGTATCCGGCTAGAAAGTTCCCCCAGCAAGCATTTCTTCACACTGCAAAATGAAGAAGCAAGATCTCAACTGGAGGATTCAGATCCGGGGTCAAGTCAGGTAAAGTTGGGGTGATCATCTATCATCAAAGTGTCTTCATCACAGGTGAGACCAGTTAAAAACAAATCCGCTCTCTTCTCTGGTCGGCTGGCATTCCTTTGACCCTGGGTTTAATCTGAAAGGGGATGAGCAACATGATGTGATTGGCATGGCCCTTGTTTGTTTTTGAAATTCTCAAAGAGAATTGCTCTCATACCATGGATTTCCCTCAAGATTTACAGTTCTGATTACCATGGTTCACTTTTGTGAGGATTTTTCTGCATTTTGCCTTTAGACACCCTTATCTCTCTTTTCAGTAGTTAAGAGAAAATTCCATTGCTCCAGTTGTGGTCTTGTTTTTCCTTCCTGGGAAAACAAATCTCAATTGTCCTCTACCGGCCTTTACCTCCAGTATCCTGGACTAACGTGTAATTGATTGACAAAGACAGCGGTGATGATAACCAGCGCATGTCAAAATGTTTGAAAACTATTCTAGTTCATCAGAAAGAGCTCACACTTAAAGGTTTAGCTCAAGTGATAATAACTGTGGCCTTGAGAATGAATTTCGCTGCAGTATTTTTCTCCCTGGGAAGAGCTTTGGGATAGAATCTCCCAAGGTCATTCATTTTTGTCTTAGAATTTTATAGCATGCTGTGTGTCTGGTCATCAGTATTAGAAGCAGAGGGGTTGCTAGCTTTCATAAGTCTTTGGCAGGTCATGAGATAGATGTATCTCTTGAAGAAAGATTAATTAGCGTCTGATGCATTTAAGGAAGCTAACCATTATTGAGTGCTTTGCTTGTACCAGGCAACATGTTAGGGACTCCTGCATAGATTATCTCATGGTATGAAGTCTCAGTGTTTTGGTTGACTAGTTGGAAGACAGATTTTTATTTATTTTTATTCAAATCTTTTTCTCATTAATTTGTTCTAAAATGGTATTTTGCACTTGAGTGAAAGTAGATTTTGTGCTCTAGAAGAGCATTAGTAAGAGCAAAAAATTTGTAGTTAGATATGTTCATAAAGTTCATGAACAAATTTAAATTACTGAATGAGGTGGCGTTTCAGCCCAAACAGAGTCAAGTGAACTCACCAGGCAACTTCATAAGTTTGGAGCCATGGCTGTCACTGGGATTGTTTGTACACATTTCTGGACTTCTCTGACACATTAGCAAGCATTCTTGTAGCTACACTGCATTCCCACACATCCTTGATATTAGAATGTAGCCGTGTCACTTGCTTTGTTTCACGAGAAATGAACTGAATTTACAAGGTGTTTACATAGAACTTTTAAGATCAGTGTAGAAGGTGATCCAGCTGCAGTGACCATCACATTCTAGAATTGAAGGCTCTGCTAGTCTGAGCTCCAAAAGTGGATAGTGTGAACTCAGTTTCCCCACTGACCCAAGATAGTATGAGTCAAAATACATGTTTATTGTTAGAAGATGCTGAGATCTGGGACTGTTTGTTACTGTAGCACAACTTCAATTATTCAGACTAATACAGGGAACCGATTCACCCAGAAAACAAACCCCAAGAGTCTTCCCTATATATGTCAACTTTCATTATCTGCAATGAGAGTGGTTGAACCAGAGGTTTCAACCACCAGACTTCTGTGCTGACTAGATGCACAGTGGTTAAGAAGTCCCTCGGTGTACGGCCTCCTTAGCCGACAAGGCCTGCTGCTTTCTCTCAAAAACCTGAGTGATGCACTAAATCTCTCTGAATCTCAGTGTTCTCACTTGAACATTGAGGACTAAGAGTATGTATCTCATAGGGCTACTGTGAGGTGAAATAAAATCATGTATACAAAACACTTAGGGGAGAGATCACTTTGTAATATCCCAAAGGGAAGAGAGAGAAATGAGGAGTTTCTAATCATTGAGCATAAAGTTTCAGTCAAGGGAGCTGTGGAAGCTCTCCAGATTTGCTCTACAATGCATTTGCAGCCAATCATAATGTATTGTACACGTAAATAATTGCTAAGAGGGTAAATCCCACATTGTGTTCTTTCTCTAATAAATGCCAGCTTTCATTCTATTACCCAGCTCATTTGAGACTGACTTTATGGAGACTATCTTTTCACAGACTAATGGTTTGAATGACTGATCTCTAAAGTTCCTTCAAGCTCTAAAATTTTATGCTTCCGTGAATACCTTGCTCCCCGGCCCCATACTTTCCTCAGAGTAATGTTAGTCATGGTTTGAGTTTTGTGGTCCATGTGGGGACTGATACCAGCAGAGTTTCTCTGGCTTAGCAAGAAATCCACCTACAAGAAAATCAAATTATTCTGCCTCAACTTTCTTTGGCTTCTCCTTCCCCGTCATTCCTTGAAATTGTTCCAGAATCTTATTTGACTTTTGTAGTTGCTTGCTTCTTTCTCATTGTCAAATATGTTTTTACTTTTGACACTGGACAAAAGAAAACATCCTTCTAATGCTGGTGTAGAAGCAAAACCAGGACTATGTAAGGAAAACTTCCTCAAGACATTAAGGAGGTTTTGATAAGAAGTGTTTTAAGGTTTTCTAGAGATACCCCAAGAGGAACTTATTGGCCTTAATGTGCTGCCCAAAGAGTTCATGAGAACATATTTTGGGGGTCTTTTTTATTTGCTTTATGTGTTTGCCAGTGCACATGGTAGGCTAGAGTTCATTTTTTCCCTGAAAAAGTAGGTATGAAAAGAAAAGTGGGTGTGACAAAGGGACACCTGTGCTCGAATGTTCATTGCAGCACTGTTTATAATTGCAAGGACATGGAAACAACCCAAATGTCCCAAAACAGACGAATGGATGAAAAAGATGTGGTCTGTCTACACAATAGACTATTTACTCATCGATTAAAAATGACAAACTTGATGCATTTGAGATAACATGGATGGACCTAGAAAAAATTATATGAGCAGAAACAAGTCAGAAAGAAAAAAGACAGAAATCAAATGATTTCACTAATATATGGATATAAGAAAACAGGCAAAAGGTCAGGAGGAAAAGTCCAAACAAGCTAACAACCAAACTAAAGAACGCAACATGGGGGGTGGAGGATGGGAGGGAGTGGTCAGGGAGGGAAAGTGGTGGGTGATCCCCAGGGGATACAAAGATGTGAAAAATATATATATATATATATATAAACAAACAAACAAACGAATACATAAATATATTAACAAAGACTATGGAATGTTGCCTTTTGGATAAAAAAAGTGGGTATGAAAAACAACAGAGCTATTTTATGAAAATAAAAGAGTGATCTGATTTTATTAGTGTCTTTTGATCAGTGACTATTGCTTTAAACACCGACATTGAGGGGAAGGCGTGAACACAAATGTGCGTTGTCCAGGGTGGAGGAAAAGGCAAGGACAGTGTCAGATGTGAGCAGGTAGCACCAAAGTTATTTTGTAGAGAGGAGGATGTCTGAGTGCCTGGCACAGTAGTCTGAGAGATCAGAGACCTGGGAAGAGGTGAGATCAGGAAGAGCCAGGCTGGGAGTGCAGGAGGGTAGCCACTCCCAGGCAGGAAGAAGAACGGGATGAGAGGATACAGAATTGAGGCTGGGAGCGGACAGAGCCCTCGGGTTCAGCGGTCAGAGAGGATCCAGTTTGTTTAGTCCAGAGACAGGAAAAGGACATCCTCTCGGCATTCTAGGCTCTGAGCTGGAGGGAGGTGATAGATAACAGGAAAGAGCCTGTCTCTCTTGGGACTCAGAGAGCCAGGCCTGCCCCTCCTCTCTGCTCCCTTTATCCCGAACCTGAACCCTCTTCAGAGGACAACAGGGAGTCCAGCCCTAGCCCAGACTCCAGAACCATCAGGATTGAAAAGGGCAACATGGAACATGCCAGAATGGAGGAGACGGCCAGCAAGAACGAGGGGGCATGAATCCCTGTGACCACGCAGGCCTGGAGAAAAGGAGACAGTCTCCTCCATCGCAGGAAGCAGCACAACAAAGAAGACAGGGCAGCAAGGCGACGCAACTGACCCGAACTGACCGACAAGAGGTTTCAGGCACCATCGGACTGACCACTTGCGCTGAAGACACCCGTGGAGATCTAAGCAACACAGACTTTCAGTCCCAGGAGCGCAGGTCCCCACCCAGGAAAAAGATGCTGCACCAGTAAAGGAGGAGGCCAACAGGCCAAACACCACCAATGGCTTGCAACAAAAGGGAGGTGGGAGCCATTGGTGGGGGTGTGGGGGGCAGGGAAACATGATGGGTCATAACTATACCAATAGGTCTAGTCTATATCAGGGAAAGAAAATGAACCACAAATTTTATTTATTTTTTAAATTTAAATAACATATATATATATATTTCACATCCTGGGGGTCACCCACCACCTCCCCTCCCTGGCCACTCCAGCTGGTCCCCCCTCAGTTGTGTACTTTCATTTATTTGTCCATATATTAGCGAAGCCATTTGGTTTCTGTCTTTTTCCTTCTGACTTGTTTCTGCCAATATGATTTCTTCTAGGTACATCCATGTTTCATTCTCAAAAATCGACCACATATTAGGCTATAAGGCAAGCATTAACAGTTATACAAAGATTAAAGTAGTAGCAACTTTTCTCTCCGATCATAAAGGCATCAGGCTAGAAATGAACAATGAAATGAACCACACATTTTTTTTTCATTTTTTTAAAATAAGTAATTTATTTATACATATATATATTTCACATCAATCACATCATTGTGGTCCCTGGGGGTCCCCCACCAGCTCCCTCCCTGGCCACTCCAGCTGGTCCTCTCCCGCAGTTGTGTACTTTCATTTGGTTGTTCATATATTAGTGAAACCCTTTGGTTTCTGTTTTTTTCCTTCTGACTTGTTTCTGCCAGTGTGATTTCTTCTAGGTACATCCATGTTACCACAAAATCACCAAATTTGTCGTTTTTGATTGGTGTGTAATATTCCATTGCGTGTATGTACCACATCTTTTTCATCGTCATCTGTCTTGGGGCATTTGGGTTGTTTCCAGGTCCTTGCAATTATAAATAGTGCTGCAACAAACATTCAAGCACGGGTGTCCCTTTGTACCCACAATGAGGTCTCCTTTGGGTGGATTCCCAGAAGAACGATTGCTGGGTCAAATGGTAGCTCCATTTCCATTAGTTTGAGGATCCTCCACACTGCTTTCCATTGTGAACCACAAATTTTAAAGAAGGAAGACAACAGTTTAACTTCAGGTGGCAGTGGGACCTCGACTTGAAAGGAGGAAGGACCCAAGCACTCACATCAGGAGACTACCAGAAGGCCGGTTGGAAGGCTGGCAAACTGCGCTGGCAGCCACACCAGGAAGATCTTAGCTCAGAGCATAAGAGCATTATTTTACCGAAGAGGTGGATGCAGGGGTGAGATGCACTGAACTCGAGTCCAACTTGCCTGCAGTGTGACGTTCATTCCACCTCAGCTCTCGAAGCCGAGACCCTGACATGCCCTCGCCAGTAATCAATGAGTGCCTGATCCAGGGCCCAACAGATGCTGCAGGACAGAAATGACTCCGAGGCGGAGTCAAAGGTGAGGGGAGGTAGAGAAAAGAGGCAGGACAAAGACTCAGCTGGAAAACTGCGTGCAAACAGGGGTGACGCCCTCCTCCCTCCCCTGACCCTCAGGCCAGGTGAGGGACCGGGAACACTGATGGGCGACCCTCATGGGACCAAGCATTTCTGCTTTTACATGAGGGGCTTGTGTCATTTCCCGTGATATTATTTGTTCAGGCTTCGTGAGGGGGTCACTGACACAGGAAAGCAGGTGCAGGAAGAGGTTGCAAAGCCAGCAACTCTGGACAAGCAACACTGTCCTTACAGTGTCACCGACACCTACTGGTTTTCCCATGTAATATCTGTGGCTTCCACTGAGTCCACACCCATTCAGTCTTTTTCTAATTTTTTTATATAAATTATTTATGTATGTATTTCACATCATTGTGATTCCCAGGGGTCACCCACCTCTTCCCCTCCCTGGCCTCTCCAGTTGAACCCCCAACCTTCCCCCCATTGTGTGCATTCATTTGTTTGTCCATATATTAGTGAAACCATTTGGTTTCTGTCTTTTTCTTTCTGACTTGTTTCTGCCAATATGATTTCTTCTAGGTACATCCATGTTACCATAAAATCATCAAATGTGTCAATTTTAATTGGTGTGTAATATTCCATTGTGTATATGTACCACATCTTTTTCATCTAGTCCTCTGTCTTGGGGCACTTGGGTTGTTCCCAGGTCCTTGCAATTATAAATAGTGCTGCAATAAACACCCAAGCACAGGTGTCCCTTAGTACCCACATTGAAGTCTCCTTTGGGTAGATTCCCAGAAGAGCAATTGCTGGGTCAACTGGTAGTACCATTTCCATTAGTTTGAGGATCCTCCACACAGCTTTCCATAGTGGCTGGACCAGTTTGCATTCCCACCAGCAGTGTAAGAGTGTTCCTTTTTCTCCACATCCTCGCCAGCACTTGTTACTGCCAATTTTTATGATGTGGGCCATTCTTGCTGATGTAAGGTGGTATCTCATTGTGGTTTTGGTTTGCATTTCTCTGATTGCTAGTGAAGTTGAGCAGTTTTTCATGTGCCTGTTGGCCACTTGTATTTCCTCTTTGGAGAAGCATCTTTTTAGTTTTCCATTTTTTTGACCGGGTTTCTTGTTTTATTTTTGCTAAGTTTTGTGAGTTCCTTATGGATCTTTGCTATCAATCCTTTATCACTTTTGTGGAGAGCAAAAATTTCCTCCCATCCAGTTGTGTTTCTTTTTGTGTTTTTTTTCTGGTGCCTCCTTTACTGTACAGAAGCTTTTTAGTTTGCTGTAGTCCCAACTGTTTATGTTTTCCTTCATTTTTTTGCTGGCTATAGATGTTTCAAGAGATGCATTTCTGAATTGTAGATCATGGAGGGTTTTGCCCAAGTTTTCTTCTATGTATTTTATAGTTTCAGGTCTTACATTCAAGTTTTTTATCCATTTGAGTTGGTTTTTGTACATGGTGTGCGGGAGGTGTCTTGGATAAAGTCTAACACCGATTCATGATAAAAACCCTTGAAAAAATGGGGATAAGAGGAACATACTTCAACATAACAAAAGCCAGCTATGACAAATTATTTTTTAAAAAAAGGAAAAAAAACTGACAACAAACATCATCTTAAATGGGGAGAAACTAAAACCATTTCTATTAAGATCTGGAACCAGGCAAAGAAGAATTGAAGCTATCTTTATGTGCAGATGATATGTTTCTTTATGTAGAGAAGCCAAAAAAAATCTACAGAAAAATTTCTCAAAACAATAAACCAGTTTAGTAAGGTCGCCGGACACAAAATCAACACATAGAAGACAGTAGCTTTCCTTTACACCAAAAACCAAGCAGCAGAAGAAGAAATTTAAAAAGTATCCCATTTACCATTGCACCAAAAAAAAAAAAATACCTGGAAATAAACCTAACAAACATGTGAAAGATCTATACAAAGAAAACTTAAAACACCGTTGAAAGCGATAGAAGAAGACATAAGGAAATGGAAAGACATTCCATGCTCATGGATTGGAAAATTAACATTATCAAAATGGCCATCCTTCCAAAAGCAATCTACAGATTCAATGCAATCCTTATAAAAATTCCAATGACAGTTTTTAAAGAAATAGAACAAAAAATACTGAAATTCATATGGAATAACAAAAGGCCCTAGATAGGAAGAAACATACTGACTAAGAAAAGAAAATATGGAGGTATTTTTATCCCAAACTTCAAATTATACTACAAAGCAATAGTAATCAAAACAGCTTGATACTAGTATAGAACAGACAACCTGACCAACGGATCAGAATTGAGTGCCTTGAAATAAAACCACACACACACATATATAGTCAGAAATAAAACCACATATATATATCTATATATATCTATATATATATATATCTATATATATAGTCATCTGATCTTTGACAAAGGAGTGAAAAATTTACAATGGAACAAAGACAGCCTCTTTAATAAATGGTGTTGGGATAACTGGATCAAGACATGCAAAAAAAATGAGCCCATTTAGTCTTAAGGGGCTTTGGGTCCCTCAATTTGGGTAGGACTCTCTTGGCCTGCTTCCCTCCTCGCAGACAGTGGGGAGGGGTTCTTTTCAAGTGTTGGTTGGGAGGAGGGCTTTGGAGGTGATTTCTTCAGACGTTGGCTCTCCACTTGCGTATCTCCATTCACCAGTTATGTCGGAAGACATGTTCTCTGAGCTTCAGTTTTCTCATCCACAAAACACAGAGCAGTTGCTGCTGCAGAAGGGCTCTGATGACATGGTGCGATTGCCAGTGGGAAGTTCGCCTCTGGCATCTAGAAGTCCTCCCATAAACATTTCTCTGCTTCTCACCAAACACCAGCACCCAGGATGTGTTCTCTGTACCAGTAAGCGGGGGCATCTTCATCAGAGAAAAGCAGACCAGCATGTGTGATAGTCCCAAAGGTGGGTCCAAAGAAACAAGCTGTCCCTCCGATGTTCCAGTGCGTGTGAGCAGGAACAGACCCCGGTCCATTCTCCCCAGGCTCTTCCTGGGATTCTGGCTGCCCAGAGGGTTAAGCCACGAACCCTCCAGAAGTCCCAAGGCTGACTTGGGATGAGAGAGAGCGAGAGCTGGGGAAATGCGCTCCAATGCACATACATTTTGCATGAGTTGTGCTTGACCGAGGGCAAGTTAACTAGGTCTCAGCAGAGGCAAGGGGGAATAGCAAGTGCTGCTTTCCCAGGAATCCACACACCCTAGCAGGAGACACACAGGCCCCAATCACAGCACCTCAGAGGCAGCCTTGTGTTACTGAGCAGGCCACAGCTTATAACATAATCACCAGCTGCCACAGCAGCGTGTCTGCGAGCTTGACTCATCTTCTCGCTGTGACTCACAGCTGAGGGGAGACCAAGTACCTCCAGCCTGGCCACAGTCTCCCCAGGTCTGCAGAACAGTGTGGAGCTGCTGATTCAGAGGCTTAGCCTCAGTGGTTTACACTCAGTGGACAGAGGCCAGGGGCTTCTGGAGGACACCTTGGAGAGCGGCCCCTACCTGCAGTGCAGGGAGCTACATGTCTCAGGTTCCCTTGCCGACTGGTTTTCAAGGAGGGTGGGTGAATGGGAGAGCTTGGGGTAGACAATGATGGAATATATATACTATATGTAATATATATTACATGTAATATATGTAATTATATGTGATATACAATATATAATGTGTGATATACGGAAATATGTAACATATAAACACACAATATAATAAATGTAATATATGTGACATGTAATATGCCTGATATACACACTATGTGTAATATATAATATATGTAATATATGTTATATATGTGATATGTAATGCATGTGATATATGTAATCCATGTGGTATATGTAATATACGTAATAGAAATAATCTATGTAACATGCAAGCATGTTATGCATGTAATGCATGTAATGTATCATATATGTCACACAACAGGTGTGGTATGTGCAATATGTGATATACATGATGTATGTAGTATATAACACATGTGATACATGCAATATATGTGGTATGTGTAATAGACATGATATACGTGATATATGTTATGCATGTGACACATGTAATATATCATACATGTAGTGTATGTAATATATATTGCATCATTATCTACTCCAAATGTGTGTGTATATATCTAAGTGTGACACACACATATGCAATCTGTAAGAAGAAAGAACTGGTAGGAGAACAGAGGGTAGGATGATTTTATATATATATATATATACACACACACACACACACACACACATGCACATATATATATTCTCAGTATTTCTTCTCCCATTTCCTGCAAAGGAAGGAAATGCTTCCAGCACTCGCTGCTTCTGTTTGGTCATTTCCGCTCCTACTGGCCAGCCTGGCCTGGACTCCCCATGCCTGCAGAATGACCCCCACTTCTCTCACTGACTGACTCTAGCAAAGCCCCATCTTCTCAGTATCCCTTCAGCCCCAGGGTAGGGCAGCTTTTGTTCCTGCTGACATCTCAGTCACTTCGCCCTCATTTGTCGCTCCGGCTCTTTCTTTGCCTGTAGACCGATTCCCAGGATGAAACTGCTCCCACCTGACGCGCCTCTGGTGACATCTGTCTCCCTGACTAAGCGTAACAGCATGTCTCGCTCAGTCATTGCTGTGTCACCTTCCCACTGTCACAGACCCACACACAGGTCTGGTGTCTCCCAGGCCATTCCCAGCAGTTTCAGCAACGGCCCCTCTCCATTCTCAGGGCTCCTCAATTGTATCCTGCATTTCAGTGACCATGTTGGACTCATCTTTCTTTGGCTTCTCAGCTCATGAGGGAGACAGGAGGTCTCGTCATTTGCAGCTTCTGGAGGCTGCTCGTGCCCTCCTGCCCTGATTACACATGTTGCTTGGGGTTGACAAACTGCTTGTGGTTTTCCAAGTTGGTTTGTGCTTTACTCCCCTTTACTGTTCTAGACGTTGTGCGTGGAGATGAGCCATTATTTATTTTTGAATTTTAATTATTTTACTGAGGTAACACTGGTTTACAACACTGGATATGTTTTAAAGGTGTAGGTTCACACCTCTTCAATTGCTTGTTACCCCACCTCACTCACTACCAGAGTACCAGTAACCCTTCACTGTAGTCCATTTGTCACCCAACCCCCCTCAGAGCCAGGATTCTGCATCAAATTTCTAGGGCTTTTGTTGGTGGTGGTGGTGGCTTTTTGTTTAATTTATTTTCTTCTATTTTGTGTGTGTGTGTGTGTGTGTGTGTGTGTGTAAAACATTACTGTGTACCCCAGGGTTTTCCCATTTCCTTAACACCTGTTAGCCATCTTATTCTTCTTTGCCCCCTGCTTCCCCCGTTTTCTTCCCCCTCCTCCTCTTCCACTCTTTCAATTCTGTTGGTTGTTTCTGACCTTTCTTATCCATTTGTTTGCTTTTCTCTTTGCGTCCATCATATAAGTGAGGCCATCCCGTATTTCTTGTTTTCTTTATGGCTTATTTCTGATGATGTGAGTCCTTCTAGATCCATCCATGTCACTGTGAATGACAGGTGTTTGTCCCCCTTGGTTGATGCGTAGTATCCACTGTGGACATAGACCACATTTTTTTTCAGCTATTCATCGGTTTGGGGGCATTTGGGTTGGAAATGAGCCTTTAAATGGAAAAAGCACAGCCACTGAACAAGCTAGAACCACAGCATCAAGGCTCATGGATCCTTGGAAGCGGATCCTTGGTGGGTTCCAGAGCTCCCTAAAGCGATTGGGAGTGTGACCAGCAGACGCCACCACAGGGTGGCTTCTCGAATGACATGAGCAGCCTGGGGTCCTCGGTGGACTTTACAGACACTAGTGCTCCCTCAGAGAGCCAGGCACAGGGCCCACCGGGCCAAGATGGTGGGCCAGTGGTCCGGCCAGCGGGCAGGTCAGAAGGCAGGTGGGCAACCAGCCCCCTCGGCTCCCCTCGAATGTCCACACTCTTTCTCTGGCTGGCCCTCCTTGCGGCCCAGACACTGGCCATGCTGGTCTTTGCAGTGGTGCCGCTGGCACTGCCGCCTGGTCCTAGCCCTGCTTGGGGCCCAGGTGTCCCCACTGACACATGGCCATGCTTTTGGGCCCAGATGCCCACCATGATGGACGCGCGGGCCCGATGCCCACGCTCCCAAGTGCCGGGACACGATCGAGGCTGCAGGTGAAGCCAGCAGCTAGTGGCCTCAGACAAGCCCAGTGGACTCACTGAGCCTGCAAGTCGCTACGTCCGATATCCAGGCATGGCAGTGGCTGCAAGGTCATCAGCCGCGTCCAGTGACAGCCGGGCTAAGCAGGGACCCTAGGCGCGTGGTCGCCAGCCATGCATCAGGATCCTGACCTCGACTGTGTGTCTTGTGTGGCCATGTACCCCCAGTTTCTCCCACCACCGTGTGGCCCGTGAACGGTCACCCTATTCGCTTGGGCTCTCCCCTCCCGGGATCCCCCTCCCCCCTCCTCCTGCTTCAGTTTGTTGGCTTTAATTTCTTCTTGTCCTTCCATCTGTTCGGCCTCGGTCCCACCTGTGAGACCCTCTGTTAGCATCAGGTATAATTGCCGATATCATCCATGTCGTGATTAAGACTGTTGCTGAGGCTCATCACTAACTCACGGCTGTGGAAATGATAACTACGCCCAAGACCACACGTCCAGGGGGGCCAGTCTTGCTCTGAGGAGCCCCCAGCATGGCCAGCATCTGAGCGCTTCCGGAGAGAAAGTCAGCGTGTGGTTCCCGCAGGGATGCTGGGGTTTCACAGTGTCCTGGAGATGACTGGCCGTGCAGCCTGTGGAACGACGAGAGCAAGCGTGAGTTGCGGTGCTCCGTGGAAGCCAGCGTCGTGAAGGCTAGAGCAGCATCTCACAGGTGGGTTTGTATCCATCCAGGTGTGGACAACTGAGTCATCAGGTGACCCCTATGAGTGGGCATGGCCAGCACCCTCCCCACGATGGTAGACCCAGCTGGCGCAGTGGGTGTGAGCACGTGTGAGGGGGCTTGCCTGGGCCTTGGGGTGCCTTACCTGGGGGGACAGTGGGTCTTTTTCTCATCTTCATAAAACCCAGAAGAGCCCCGTCCTTCATTACATCTGCGTTCACGTTTGCACGTTGCTTCCAGTCCAGTGGCGTTTCACGCTCCCTTCTGGCTTGGAATAACTCACTTCACATAGTCTTCTCACCAGCAAATCTCTCCTAGCAGTGATCGTCAACCTTGGAGACTCGAAATGTCCCATGTGCTTCTGTTTGAAAACCGCTAGTGCCTTTGTCTGACTTGTGTTCCTGGTTGATGACTCCTTGATCGTGTCTCATGCTTCCGTAGTGTTCTCCATAGCACCTCGGCTACAACTCCGGCCTTTGCTGCAGCAACAACAAACAATTGGCAGATTTAAAAAAATTAATTCCTAATTGAAGTTTTTTTGGGGAATCTAAGTAAGTTATTATGTGCACATATTTAAATGTCTTCATTCCAAATTCTCGATAAGGCTATCCTCGTACTAATCTCTTCTTGCATTAGCCCCATATCTGAGTAATATGGCTGAGGGTCCAATAGTTGCACAGAAAATCCCATACCAGCGTTGATCCTATAAGCATTAATTCCATCCTGGCAAACACCGTGCCCTGTCACCCTAGGGCATCTGTCATCCTTAAACCCTTTCCAGCTTGACCTCCGGAGAAGGGGGCGTGCCACTGGGGATTCAGTGCCACCACACAAGTAGGTGATTCATCAATCATACCCATGTAATGAAACCCAATAAAAGCTCAGGATACTGATGCTGAGTTTCTCAAGGTGGCCGTACTCTGTTCCTAGTCATCCATTGGCGCTGGGCAAGTGCTCTGTCCTGTAGACAATTTGGAAGTGCTAAAAAGAAAATGCTAGTTCCCAGGTGCAGGTTCTTGTGCTCACCAAAACTTAAAACCTGGCTCTGTGTCAGCTTCCCTGAGGAATGCAGTCTCCACGATCAGAATGGAATTCTCTGGTGCGCTCCAGGCAGGTCCTTTATCTGTTTTCCAAAGGAATGGAAGATTAATACAACAAAGATCCCTTTCCATAGCCCACAGGTCATTACCTAAACTTAAAATAATTCTCTCTTCCCTTATCTTGCCTTCTTTACCTCTAAAAAAAAAAAAAACCCTTTAAATTCTACAGTTTGTTTTGATTTTTCCGCCTTGGCCTTTTGTTTGTTTTCCCTATGTACCATATATTAGTGACACCATTTGGTTCCTATATTTTTTGTTTCTGACTTGTTTCTGCTAATAGAATTTCTTCTAGGTCCATCCATGTTATTTCAAATTCAACGAGTTTGTCATTTTTAATTGCTGAGTAATATTCCATTGTGTACACAGACTACATCTTTTTCATCCATTTGTCTGTTTTAGGACATTTGGGTTGTTTCCATGTCCTTGCAGTTATAAATAGTGCTGTAGTAAACATCCAAGTACAGGTGTCCCTTTGTAGAAGTATTGAGGTCTCCTTCAGGTAGCTTCTCAGGAGTAAGATTGCTGGATAGAATGGTAGTTCCATTCTCATTAGTTTGAGGGTCCTCTACACAGCTTTCCATAGTGGCTGGACCAATTTACATTCCCACCAGCAGTGTAAGCATGTTCCTTTCTCTGCACATCCATGTCAGCACTTGTTACCCATTTTTTGGATGTGGGCCATTCTTACTGGTGTGAGGTGGTATCTCATTGTGGTTTTGATTTGCATTTCCCTGATTGCTAGTGACAATGAGCATTTTTTTATATGTGTGTTGGTCATTTGTATTTCCTTTATGGAGAAGTGTCTTTTCAGTTCTTCTCTCCATTTTTTGACTAGGCTTCTTGTTTTGTTTTTGCTAAGTTGTGTGAATTCCTTGTGGATCTTTGTTATCAAATCCTTATCGCTTGTATGGAGGGCAAAGATTTTCTCCCACTCAGTTGGGTTCCTTTTTGTTTTGTCTGTTGTCTCTTTTGCTGCTCAGAAGCTTTTGAGTTTGCTGTAGTCCCAGCTGTTTATGTTTTCCTTCATTTTTTTTGCCATCTGTAGATATGTCCAGTTTTTGTTTTTGTTTTTGAGTTCTCTTTCTAGATGAGATTTTACCGGATTCCTGGATCATTTAATAAAGCCAACGCATATTTGCAATGGACTTGTTTGGATTTTTGTTCTTGAAGATTTGGTGACAATGCTTGGCTCCAGAGTGACCTTCTGATGGTATTCAGAGATGATGAGAATCCCAGAATCCCACTTTGAATTTAGTGGCAGATTTTGCTTGGAGCCGATAGTGTTCCATGGTGGCTCTGCCTGGAGCCAACTGAATGCATAGATGGTTCCTCTTGGAGCCAAACCCCCAGCCTCTGGGACCACGTTTCCAGGTGGTTAAGTGAAAATCCTCAACTCTTAGTTCTGTCTCAGGAGCCACAGGGGTCTGTGTGGGCGTGTGCAGTTCCGTTCCTTTGGCACTTCCCATTGTTGGGTTCTACTGGGCCAACTTCCCCTTCCACTGGAGCTCCCCCCCTGGGAAGTCCGGAGAGGCTTTCTCTAGGATAGTCTGCATCATATCCTCCGTGCGGTGGGATTTTGAAGTGCAACTTGCTTTACTTGGTCTTTTTGTGCCCATCAGGCATGACAGAAATGGAACAAGGGCTTTAAATTCCGGACTCCAGCACACCTCCTTCCAGCTTCCTTCTTATTCCATGTCTGGAAACTGCAGTCCCAGAAGCCTTCAAGATGTAGCCAAATGGCAACGTTTTACTAAAAGCAGCTCAGGATGACAATGGGCATTATGGGGACCATCCCAATTAGAGATAGTCATGAACAAGTATGTTGGGAAGTAAGGGCTTCCCAGTGAAGAGAACAGAGGGGATACCTATTATAACTGGGACGGGCTCCCAAGAGGCTTCATGAATTCCCAGACAGCCTCACCTAAAAGAGTCATTGCAAGAAGCTAATGAAAAGTGGACAATAGTAAAGGCACCTAAAACAAGACTCTACACATGAGACTTTGGTGGTTTCCCTGTTCTCCCCAAGTTCTCAATCTAGCAATCCTGGTTGGATGGTCACTCCGCTCTGATGAGATCACACAGATAGAGACCAAAGCTTGCCAGGCTCATGGCAGCTGACAGACACTCCCAAGTCTACTGTTTCAAAGAGGAACCCCTCCAATAGGCCCCTGCCAGAGACGATGGGGTTCTGAGGCCCCCCCCCCACTCACTGTAGGGTGAGTGAGTTGGTCAGGCTTTTCCCTCCACTGGTCTGCACAGCCAAGACAGCTCTGGGGTATTGCATCTTCCCCATGATGGTGTAGCCAGTGGTGTGCACGCATGTGTACGTGTGCACACTGGGCCTGGGAGAGAGGGAAAAAAAGGGTGCACATAAAGGAGCATGAGCAAGAGTGCAGAGAAAGAGTGTGGAGATTCCTGGGGGTTGGGGGGGCGGGGCTTGCCTGCTTCCAGCATGGCCAACCCTGCCTAGTGTTTCTGGGTAACTGCTAGATGCAGATGGGAGACCCTGATGCTTGCTGCCCTACAGTTGGCTGTCATCTACCTAGTGAGCTGCTACTAGCCGTTCCCTCAATAACCACAGGAGAAATAACGTTAATGATAATCGAAAAGGCTGGCTAAGTTCTGGCAGCTGCTGGAACTACAATATCGACTTTGAACTTACCATGAGCCTGCAGATGGGACACTGGAAAACAGGAAAGGTGGCCTTCCTGAGTGTCTCTTTGTAGGGCCCGGCTGAAATAAAAGAAATGAAGCTTCACATTAGACCTTCCTTTTCCATCCAGACAATCCAATTCATCCTTGTGAGTGGCTCCAGGTTTGAGTTCATAAAGTTGTTTCAGGCCATACATGTTTTCTGTTTGTCCCGGCTGAAAGGGATTAAAAGGATTATTTTAAATAGCATAACGCTATGGTCAGACATTTGGTCCAAGTAGAAGCTGATATTCTGAGCCTGATAGGATGTTTTTTACCCTCTTGATGAGGCTAATGTAGCAGAGGGAAGAGAAAAAAATCCCACTTTGCAAAACCAGAAATGCAAGGTTTATTCATCTTAGGGATTATAAAGTTCTGGCTCTAGGAAGGTATTCAAAGTTCTTCTGGAGGAGGCGGTGGCAGGGAGGGTTTCTTATTGGAGCCATCCCCATTAAAATACAAATTTCAGGAAGATAAGAAACAGAAAAAATGGGGCTTGTTTGAAATCTCAGTCCCTCTCTGGGGTTCTCTTGGTTGACTTAGGAAGGGCAAATACAAACATGGGAGTCTCTTCTCAGATATCAAATGCATCTGGGCAGATGATCTGCAACTTTCCAAGTGCCAGAAATAAAGTTTGAATCTAACTGTTCTCTTATGAACTAGTGGATCTTATGCTTTACCTGGTTCATGAAAAGTATTTCAAGTAAAAAAAATATGAAATCTCTGTGTCTAGGTATATGTCATGTTCACTGTCTTATCGTGTTACAATTATGTTAACGTTTTTCTATCTCTGGATGGTATTACCGAAATTAACTTGTAAATTAGTTTTAGTTATCAGTTCTTATAAAACTATTTCTAAAACCCAGAATAAAAACAAAACCTACATGTTTATCAAGTTAACATGATCTGAGATAATTTTTGATAAGTACACTTTTGCTGGGTTAATTTAAAAGAGGTATGTGTTTACAGATGTAAGAATTAAATATGACAGTTTTATTCTACCTCAATGGAAGTAAGTTCATGTTAACCAACAAGAGAAGTAAAATAATGACTATCTGCTATTTCGTGTTTTTATGGGTAATATAAACATAATTAGCTGAGGCAAATGATTTAAATAGATACTTTGCTTTAGGTATTTTATCCTTAAATAGTTTTGGTATCAAAACTTTTGCATTTGCTAAAATTAAGTGATGTGAATCGTTAAATATCCAGATTATTTTCAAATAAGATAAAGCTTAAACATTAATTACTAGATGCATGTTTACCTATTTTTTATTTACTTTCACTGAAAAACTTAAGATATTAGACTCTATTAGCAAACATACACAGTGTCACCTTAAAATTTTTATTATGAGAAAGAATATACTTTTAACAACTGTAAATGTATTTCCAACTCTGCCAATACACAAAATGTGACTATATTACACAATCCACAATTGTTTTATTTTTTGTCACTAGAAATGAAGGTTTTAGGGATAAGAATTCTAGTTACTATATATAGTGAGAGCTATGGAAACAGTAAGAAAATATCTTTATATACACAGAAAGTAAGATGTGTCTTTGGTAAGAGAGCTGTAAAGAATGGAATATATTCTACTGAGGCAAAAGAAAGTTCTATTGTAAAGCAAGGTTAGTTATTTAAAGGCACAGAAAAAATCTGAATGTACAAAGGGAAGTTTTAGGTTTGTGCAAGAAGAATCTCAGGATTCTTTTATGTGTGGTCAAGCTGACTGAGCTTGAAATGAATTTGAATATAAAAAACCCTGGTATAAAACGAAAGGTTCATTTAGTCACTGTTAAAAAGAGAAAATTTTCTTGGATTATTGGTCTACATAGGAAACAAATAGCAAACAATTTTCCTCACCTTTTGGTAATCTACCAAGAAAGCAAGTTTTTGTTTTATCAAAACGATTTCCTGGAATGTCATGTTATTTAATCATCAGCTGGTTGTTTAGGTAAGCTTCGTCTTCTCAATATTTAAGGAGCTAACTTTTGTTCACGATTCTGTAAGTTTGATATTTACTTTTAAAATCACTTGTCTCTTTGGATAAATGGATAAATAAGTATGATTTTACTGTGATCTGTGATCCTAAATGACAAAGTGTTTTCATTTTTTTGTACTTATTTTAAAAATATTTTTTAATGTCCCCGTTTGTTATTTCACAATCTAGGTTTTCACAAAAAAGTGGCTTTGAGAAAGTTTAACCTTTTGACAAACTTAGCAAAAATCAAATTCTAAAATAACTCTTTTGACCTCTAACTAAACTTGAGGTATAACTTGAGACATCCCTGAAGTTTTTTCTTTCTTTTTAGTCTTCTAATAAAAAGAGAGAGAGATTAAATTCATTAGGCTTGTTTGGTATGTTGAAGTGTATGGGAAATATTCTCAAATAAGAAATGATGCCAAACTATTATTTTGATGTCCTAGAATAATGCCATCAATTATAAATCTAGTTTTGACCTTAAAAAGTGTTTAAAAATAACCAAATCTCTTTATCAATAATAAGCTCTTCAATTAGATATTTAACTATGGACATTTAAAAATGTTTTGTCATTCATTGGTCATTACTGTTTACCCTGATATTTTTTGCTTATGTGTTTCATCATCAGAAGGATACATGGGAAGAACTTTGACAGCTGTCTTAAAACAGAATTGAATTTAAGAAGACGCTTTCTCCTACTTTTTCTCTGTTTACAGCAGTTGGGTCAGTTGTAACTTTATAAATAAAGAGGAAACATTTGCTTTTCCTTCCCATGAGCTTCCTCTGGAATGTGGAAATTTTTAACAAGTATTCTTATTTTCATGGCACTATACCTTTTAGTATAAACTCAGTAAAATTCTCTCTCTCTTCTCCCTGTAATGGAAACTTATTAGAAACAGTTCTGTTACCAGACCTTTCGTTAGAATGTCTTAGTTGAGCAAGAAAACCACCTGAACAATGGGTATTACAGATAAAATCTAATGGTGACTCCTCAGTTGGCTTTCACAGGCTTTGAAAAGCTTTAGCAAAGTAATCTTTAAAAGATCCTCATTTATATAAACAATCAGGCCAAGTTTCATGTAAACCAACGAGTCTTGTTGTGAAAAAAAAATGGGGATAATTGTAGAGAGAAGAATTACGCTTGCACCACTGTTGGTATTAAATTCTACCCCTGTTGTCCCTGAGGTTTCGATAGATACTTGTCAACTGGACGAGAGCCTGAATTCTTCTAGTTTCCTCAAATATCTGGTTACAGCGTTCCACAGTGTTTCCAGTTTTCTCCCATCCTTTGACTTGGGGGCATGAAGAACAAGGCTGCTCTGAATTCTCCTTGGAAAGGACTATCTACCAGGGCTGTTGACTGCCATGATGTCAATCAGGCTTCAGGGCGGGAGCTGTGGATCCCACAGAGTAGGAAGTGAATGCCAGCTAGAAATTTAAAATTAAGTTGTTTCAGGCGGTTCCTCCTTAAGAAGAAGATGTCATAAGGAGGAGGAAGCCTTTCCTAAGATGCAGAATTAAGACTGTCTGCTATGGCTCCTTCTTCTCTTTGCTGCCTGAAAAGACAACACCTTCATCAGTGGCACCCAAATTCACTGTTCAGGGGGCCATCTTGTTAGATATGTCATTGAAAAACTCTGATCTGTCCATGATGTTAGGAGTTCCTGGGACTCCCCTGAATTTACATGGATAAGCCAGAAAGGTTCCACTTCTTGATTCAGGAAGGGTCTCCTTTGTGAGGTCAGTACTTCCTTCGTTGAAGTTAAATAAAAATGATTACATGGTTGGAAAAATCTTCTGAGTTCTTAAAGATATTGCAAATATCTAGGTCCATCCATGTTATCATAAACCATCAAATTTATCGTTTTTAATTGGTGAGTAATATTCCATTGTGTAGACTGATCACATCATATTGGCAGAAACAAGTCAGAAAGAAAAAAACAGAAACCAAATGGTTTCACTAATAGATGGGATGCAGGAAAGGCAAGCAAAAGGCCAGGGGGAATAGTCAAAACAAGCCAACAACTAAGCCAAAGTACGTAACTGGGGGGCAAAAGGGGAGAGGGGAGGGAGTGGTCAGGGAGGGAAGGTGGTAGGTGATCCCCGGGGAATACAAAGATGTGAAATACATATATCAATTTAAAAAAATGATTGCAGAATCAGTTGTCAAGAGAAGAGCTGCTTGACAAAGATCCACAGACTCTGGGTAAAGTTTTCCTTGAAAATAGGATGGCCCTGAATTACCTTTTAGGAGAGCAAGGGAGTGCTGAGGCCAACACCACCAGTTGCACCTGGGTTAACACTTCTGAGAACATTGAGACTTAGTCACCTAAAATCACTGGAGAGTCGCCTAGTGAAAGGGTAACTCCTTCAATGGGTCTTTCTTTGACTTGTTTGGTTTGGGTTGGGTGAAGTCTTTGAGATCCTGACTTTGAAGAACTTGAACTGCATGACTTCAAGTACTTTGAAGTAATGTTGACTTTGAAGTTCCAAACATTAGGAGTTGTCCTGCTTATTACAATCACAACATCCCAGGAGCATTGTATTCTCTCAAGACGCTTCAATGCATGTGTACAGTCACCAACCATGAAGAAAATGATCTTCCTTAGACTGGAACGTCAGAAAACAAGTGAAGATAATGACTGGCTTAAAGGTTATGAACCTGAAACTATGACCTATGACTGAGCAAAGCCTAGGGATCTGTTACAAGGAACAATAAAAACGATGAGTACTTTGAAGCAGCAGCTGGGCGTGGTACCATGCCTTCATGTTTGATCACATGTTTCAGTTGCAGTTGAGCTGAGAGTTTGATCAAAGAGGGCATTGTTATGAACAACAGTGCCAAATGGAGGTGACTGCGATTTAGCCTTCCAGACACAACACCTAACCTGACAATATCTAACCTTGCCATGGTTTCAGCCTCCCCCAGTAATGTCTTAACTGGTCAGTGTGGGATTCTTTGGTCAGCACCAATGGAGTATCTTTTTTCATTCCCCAAAGGAAGATGAGACATTCTGCCATCAGACCTGTTCCCGTTCCCCGTAGGGAGGTTATCTCAGCTTGAATACTTCCCATTTCCCATTCTCCTCTTTTTGCCTGTAAAAACCTTTCATCTTGTATAGCCTTTTGTTTTTCAACTTTCTTCTATTTGCTAGATTGGATGTTGCCTGATTCACGAATTATCCAGTAAAGCCAAGGTCTTCCAAACAAACTCAATAGGACTTTTGAATATTTCACAGACTTATCCTAAACCCTGTCCTTGGAGTCTTTTCCTTGTGCTCTTTCTAACATTTCCTAGAAGCACGACTGTGTGTAGAACAGCTTTCTGGGAGCTCCGTGAATCTTTCTCATGAATGATTAAACCAAGGGGTGACTTCTGGGGCCCCCAACACTTGCAGGCAGTGTCGGAAGAGAAGACAGCCTGGGAGACTGTGCCGAGATGTCACAGTTTGGCTAATTCTGGGTAACGACACCCCCACATTCTCTTTCACAGAGTTCAAAACAAGACCAGACTCACAACCTCATCGCTGCCTGGGAGAGACAGGGCTGACTTTCGCTTGTGTGCTCATTTATTTTCTCCGGGTGGCTTCATTTCGCTAGTATTTCTCAGCTTCTGGTGCCACAACGTCCCTCGTGTTCTACTCAGCCTGGCCTGACTTTGGGCCTCACGGAGGAAGGAGGGAGAGGAAGATCAGCAACGCCGCTGGGAGTTCACCAGAAGGGGGCTTTGAAAGTCAACGTCGGGTGAAGGGGTCATCAGGGTTTCACCCCCTTCCTCCATTAGCCTCGGTGGCCGGCACCTGTGCATTTTGTTGACCCATGACTGGGCCTACCTGGGTGTGTGCGTGAGTGAGTGTACGTACACCAGTGCCCAACAGGGAGAGAGAAAAGGGCGGCCTCACCCTGGGGGGAAAGGAACTCAAGTGGCTGCTGCCTGGCTCCCCCTGTGCACTGTTAAAAACCTCGTGAAGACGAGGCCAAGGGCCCCAACGTTCGTTAGCTGCCCAGCCTGGGGTGGCCACCAGACAGTCCGACTTGGCGTCTTGGGGCCAGGGGCGCATCCTTCGATGCTGTTACGACTTCCCTCACCCCCCCCAGCCCATATGGACCGACGGTGACCAGCCTTGGTCTTTAGGCGCCTGAGAACCAGTTTTTGTTGCGTTACCAGCTTTTCTACCCATTCCCAAGGCTTCGTGCAGGTGCGTGGCCCGAGGTTCCATAAACGCGGCCCTTGGAAGGTGCAGCCTGGGGTCTTGTTAAAATTCAGATTCTCGGTTTGTCCTGCGGGACTCTGGCCGCATTGGGTTTGGGCTCTGGTGTCGGTGTATTGTCATCGGACTAAGAGGAGCTCTCGCTTAGGATCACCTTCTCCATCTGCCGTCATGAGCTTCTGCTTCGAACTTCCAAAGACCACCCGGCACCTCTCCCCCGCGCCTGCTGGCAGGAAGCAAACCCGAGCCTGTCTTGGTGGCCCTCTGTGCTGCAGGGACTGCGCCTCCCGGGTCTTCAGGCTGACAGTCCTTTTACCCTGCCCTGGAGTGACCAGCCTGCCTGTCACCATCACGCATCCCTGTCTAGGCTTCTGGAGTCTTGTCATTTGGAGGGAGGTTATGGGTGGAGAGTGAGGGAGCCAGGTTTTTTCCTCCATTAGCCTGTCACCAGCACCTAGGGTGTTGCGTCCTCACACATGGGTGTGTGCATGCGTGAGTGTGCACACCTGGGCCTAGGAGAAAGGGGACAGTGGGCACAGAGACAGAGCAAGTGCATTAGGAAAAACCAGCACCTGACAAAATGCCAGAGAGAGGCCAGAAAGAGCAGGAAGATTCTTGGGGGGGCTGAGGGACATACCTGCCTCCCACCCCCACCTGCCCAGAGCTGGCCCTGCCCGGCCTGATGTGTCTGTGTAGCTGCTCAAACCAATAAAGAAGTTATGCCCACTGGCGAGCCTGAGGCTTACAGCTGGTGGCGAGTCTTGGTTGCATGGCGATTGGCAATGGGCATCGGTTGGTTCCCTGACCACTGGGTACGAAGACCAAGCCCAGAGGGAGCCTCATTTAGTTGAATAAACATTTCCTGGTTGAGTTGAACAAATATTTACTGATTTGTGATGTCCCAGGCACTGCGCTGGGTGCGGCAAGATGGAAACAAAAGAAGAGGAAAGTGCAGTTTAAAGGGTGCACCAGGCGCATAAAACAACCGCCATTGACAGAGTCACTTAGAAAGTCTAGTGAAGACGCAGATGGGGGGTGACTGGAGACTCCTGGGAGGGTCAGGGGACCCCCAGAGGGGGCTTCTACTTGGAAGTGGCCAAAGCTCTCCTGGAGTTGCCCCAGGTATAGGCGCTGGGACTGTAGCGGATCACTTGAGGTTGCATTTCCTGAGCACAAGGTGTGAAGGGGGAAGCCTAGCATGGGGTCACTCGATGTCCCACCCAGCAGACAGCCCTGGGGACCCCAATACATTCTCCGTTTTCTGTCTTCTCCATCTCTTCCCCGGTGGCTCTCTCCATCCTCACCACCCCTGGTGCTTCCAGGACAGCTGGGGACACCCACAGGAATGTGATGTGTCGACGCTGCTCGGTTTTCGAGCTGAGAAAGACATGGATGAATTTTTGGTCCAACATCTTTAATTTTTTTCAATCGCTATTATATCTTCTGTTGAAAGTTTAATTATCTTAATTTTATTTTTAGAAATGTCCTTATTGTTTACACCAAATACATGTATTCACATCTTTGTCTGCCCTGAGTTTCTTCCACATCACCCGTGACCCATCATCTTAATCTCTTGTGCCCATCGCTCCCTTGCTGCTGCGTTAGTTCTGCTGTCCGTTTGTTAGTTTTACCTTTTCCTGTCCTGTAGTGGGTTTTTCCCTCTATCCTGCTTTCAAGTGAAACCATCCGGTATTTTCTCTTTTCCTTTCTGCCTGATTTCCACTGACATGAGTCCTTCTAGCTCCATCCATATTGCCGCCGATGACATAAGTTGGTCTTTTTTGATGGCTGGGGAGTATTCCATGACAACACCTTTAATTTGTTAATGAGAAATTGAAGGCTCAGAAAGGGGACGTGGCTTTCCAGAGAGAAGTTCATGTGGCTAGTGCAGACGAGTGACCCTTGTCTTTGGCATCTTTTCTTTCTGATGTCTTTCCCTTGGAGTCCGTGTCTACGGTACTAAGTTGTCACAACGGTCAACCTCATGGCTCATGTTCTGTGTCTTGTGTCCTTACAAGTGATCCATGGTACATTTGTCATGCTTGGTTTCTCCACCACTTGATAAGAAGATGGCAGCCATTGTGTTCTCATGTTTGCTAAGTCAAATGAAGAAGAAAAGTGCTTGCTGAAAAACACAAGTTTCACCAGAAAGGAAGTCAACATGGATAAGGCAGGAAATTTCAGTTTCCTATAACATTAGGTCATGGATCAGAAATTTTATAGAGTAGCTTCAACTGCTGGCTAGACTCATAAGTTAGAGTCCCAGAGCCCGTCTCTCCAGGTGAGGAAAGATCTAGATGTTTCTGTGGTTGAGTGTAGGACAGGACATAGATGATTTCATGACTTGGAGCTTTGACCTTTTTCTTGCTTCCTCTGAAAGTTGCCTGCCCTTGTCTGCTGCTATTCTGACCCTAGGATGTGGGAAATGATCTCACTACTTTTTTTTTTTTGCAAAAGAATGCAGCAGTTCCTTTGGCTGTGGCTTTCTGGAACCTGGGAACCCAGTGTCGTTTCTCGCTTGGTGCCTGGCACACGGCAGGCCCTCAAAGGTTGTTTGTGGATCTGGGCTGAGATGAAGTCAGGAGCTGCACAGAATGAGGACTGGGCCAACCTTGCATAAGTTCTTTCCATTCCCAAGCTCACTCTTCTTTCCTACAAATAACAGACGAGAACCAGACGACTTCTGATGTCCCTTCCCACTCAGATTATATATATTTTGGCTTCTAGTTTTCAAAAAATCTCAGAAATTTGGACCTAGGACTAACTTTGAAGGTCAATTAACTCAACCCACAGCTTGTTCGAGGCAGAGCCAGACTATTCAAAGAAGTCGAGATTTGGCAACTTTGTGGTTTGTGTAATAGTGAAAGTCAGCCAAGGAGAATAATTCAGATTAAAAATCACTTGCGGGCCAGAATTATAGTCTTTTGCTCAATACCCATCAATTAGTGAGAAATAGTTAAATCTACTTTGCCTCGGTTTTCATCTTTGCTTTCTCCTAATGCACAGCTTACATACAGTAAAGTGCACAAATCGCAAGGGTACAGCTGTCTTTTTATCATGGTAATAATAGTTCAACACACTGTCTAGGCTTCATGTGTACAGACTCTCACCTCAGTAACTGTATACTCCGCACCACACCCACCACCCAATGTTCCGTCAATTCATGACCAAGCTAACCCCTCACCTTTTCCTCTGGTAACACCATTCTGCTACCAGAGCCCACGGTTTTGTTTGTCTTTGTTTTGTGTCTTTGATTGCTTTTCCTTTTATTCATGGTCCAAAAATGAGTGAAATTACATGGTATTTGTCTGTCTCTGTTTTCTTTCTTTTTCAAGTTTTTGACATTTAGTGCGAGTCCCTCAAGGTCCATCCATGTTGTCAAAAACAAATTTCCTCTTCTTCTGGCTGAATAGTATTCCCTGTGTGTGTGTGTGTGTGTGTGTGTGTGTGTGACACTTCTCTTGATTGTGGGCACTGCAGTTATCTCCATATCTTTGTCAGTTTAAGTAAAACTGCAATGGACACAGACCATCTTTTCAAATTAGTATTCACAAATATCCAGAAGTGGGGCTCCTGAATCATGATAGTTCTGTTTTAGCTTTTTGAGGAATGTCCATATGTTTTCCAGAGTGTTTGTACCAATTTTACCCCACCACCAGGGTGCAGGTGTTCCTTTTTCTCTGTATATTTCCAAGTTGATTATTTCTTGACTTCTTGATAGTAGCCATTTGAACTAGTGTGAGGTAAGATCTTATTGTGTTTGGTTTTACATCCTCCTAAGACAATACAGCATCTTCTTAGGTGTCTGCTGGCAAAGTTGATAACCTTTTTCTATACTTATCCATCAGGTACCTACCTCTATGGCAAGATATAGAACATTTGCGGGCCAGAATTATAGTCTTTTGCTCAATACCCATCAATTTGTGAGAAATAGTTAAATCTACTTTGCCTTGGTTTTCATCTTTGTTTTCTCCTAATGCACAACTTACATACAGTAAAGTGCACAAATTTACTCAACTTCCAGAGAAGCCTTCTCTTCTGGTCACTATTCTCTCCCATGTGAGAACGATCTAATTTCTGTCACCATAGGTTTGTGTGGCTGAGTCTGGGACTTTTTATGAATGGAGTCACATAGTATTGTGATTTGTTGTCAACATTATATGATAACACTGTGGTTCATTGCGATTCATAATCCACATTATGTTCGAGTCATCCATATTGTGATGAATATCAATTTAAAGAAGTTACTATATGTGAATTGTGTGACTGTATCATGTTCCATGGTTACCATAAACTTAAGAATTTTAATTGGTATTAATATTTATATTAAATTAACATTAATATTACAGAATATTAACTCAGGAGAAAAAGTCAGGAGATTTGGATTCAAATCTGAATTTTCATCATGTGAACTTCTCCCTGAGGCTATTATTCCTCACTTGTGAATATAGAATTTGGCCTAACGAGTCTCTAATCATTTTATCAAACTTTAAAGAGCGACAAATAGTACGGGAATCACAGGCTCAGCACTGGAAAGGTAGTTCATATATCTGACAAGTAGTTTATATCAGGGATGCATACGGAACTCTTGTAAATCAATATGCAAAATATGCAAATAAATATGCAAAATAATCGATATCCCCATTGAAAAGAGAAAACATGTGCATTGTGAGTGTGCACATGTGTTGCTCTTAGAATGAGAAGATATCTGTTGGCTGGGAGCGCTTGGGGAGCTGTGATGCGTGATGAACACACTCAGACACACACTCATCCTTGGTCCTCTATTTGCCATGGAAGCTCGTTTTCTAAAAAGCATTCTTGGTGTTGTTTGCTGTCAGGAAGGCACCCTAGCTCATTTCAGCAAATGCATGAATAGCACTAAAAGGACTTTATAGCCTGGAACACTCCTGTGATGAAAGGCCGGATGATTATTCCAGACACAAGATGAACGCAGTCCTGACATGAACCCCCTTCGGCCCTGCTGCAGGTGTAGCAACCCGTCAAGGTATTTTCCTTTGTTCCCTTGCCGCAGCCATGGACAGTGTCTGCGCCCGACACACCAATGACAGCTGCGATTGCCATTGCCACCTTAGAGCGGGCGCAGGCACAGGGTACAGCTAGGTTTTCATCTGGATAGCCACAGTGTTATTTCCTCAGACTCTGAAAAGGGAACGTTTTAACAGGCCCTTGGAAGGGGCCCTTGTTTTCCCCACACCTGTTCGCAGTGACTGTCGCCCAGTGCGTCATCGCTCTCCCACACGCGCAGTGGGAAAACAACTTGGCCGTCCGGCGCGGGAGTGTGTTGTGCTGTGTCAGGGACACGAGCCTTTGCTGCCCGGCTCCCAGAGAGGCGCCTTCCCCTCGCCAGGCCACGGCCTTTCCTGTCCAGAGGACCTGCCTGGGGGGTCTTACCATCTCAGCACAATATATCAGCCCGGGAGGCCCGGCTGAGCCAGGCCGTTGCCAAAGGCCGGTGGCCTCTGCCTTGCCCTTTGAGAAGATGTTGCAACCCGGGGCTTGTCTTCGCGGGCTGAGAAATTGTCTCATCCACGTAATCAGCCCAGATTGGCCAACCAAAGGGGATTTGCTGCTTCCCTCACACTGGCTACCCAGAGCCTCTTGGACAAAGGCGTCTTCAAGGCTCTGTCCTTGACTGGGTGACAATACGGTGTCCCCTTTCTGGTGCTGCGTATAGATGGGTCTGTGATTCAGACTTCAGCTATGCCCACAACACAGCCTATTGATCATCGCTCGAGTGATTCAGCACCTCTGTGGAGACTCTCTTTCCCTCTCTCTCTCTTTTCCTCTCTCTCTTTCCCTCTTTCTCTCTCTTTCCCTCTCTCTTTCTCCTGCAGTTATAGAGTCGAAAGGATTTCAAAGTCCAGAAGACCTGGGTTTGAATTCTGGCTGAAACACAGCACCTGGATGATAACCCAGCAAGATGACACAACACCTGCCTTATCTTTGTTTTGGGATAAAAATACCTTCCCTGCTGGTGGGATTCTTGTGAGGCTAAGGGAGGAATGCTTGTGCGCCTCCCTGGAGAGGTCTGGTCCACAGTGATTCCCTCACAAACAGTGGGTGAAATGGTTGTTCCAGGGATTGTGCAACCGGGACACGTCATCTGTGCAAGGCTGGGGCCAGCTAAGTCTTGCAGTCAGTGGCAGACCTAGGGAAAAAGCAAAGATCCTGAGGTCTTTCTGCTCTGGTGCACAAGGGGGCTGTGGTATGCGAGAGCGCCCTCCTCAGGTTTGGGGAGGAGGCGAAACCAAGCAAAGTCAAACAGGACAAACAACGCAATGAGGTGAATTATTAAGCTTGGGTGATTCTTACTGTGGAACGGACTGAAGTGAACAGCTGAGGGAGGTTTTTGGTTTTGTTCTTGAAATACCAAACATTCTTCATGTTTCAGCATTTCTTTCCATGTTGCTCTGAGGAGAGAGTTAAATCTCCACATCACGAAGGAAGACATTAATGAAAACAGGTTTGTGTAGCCCACAGCAGAAGGAAGGACTCGAGTACTAACACTTTTGATTGGAAAGAGCCAGGTTTTGTGAAGAGAGAAAATAGTCCTTGAAATTCCAAAGGGAAGGTCTTTTTTAAAAATTTAGATAATTTATATATATATATATATTTCACATCATTGTATTCCCCAGGGTCACCCACCACCTCCCCTCCCTAGCTACTCCAGCTGGTTCCCCCTCCCCAGTTGTGTACTATCCTTTGGTTGTCCATATATTGGTGAAACCATTTGGTTTCTGTCTTTTTCCTTCTGACTTGTTTCTACCAATATGATTTCTTCTAGGTACATCCGTGTTACCAAAAAATTGTCAAAATTGTCATTTTTAATTGGTGCGTAATATTCCATTGTGTATATAGACCACATCTTTTTCATCCAGTCCTCTGTCTTGGGGCATTTGGGTTGTTTCCAGGTCCTTGCAATTATAAATAGTGCTGCAATGAACAACCAAGTACAGGTGTCCCTTTGTACCCACATTGAGGTCTCCTTTAGGTAGATTCCCAGAAGAGCAATTGCTGGGTCAAATGGTAGTTCCATTCTCATTAGTTTGAGGGTCTTCCACACAGCTTTCCATAGTGGCTGGACCAGTTTACATTCCCACCAGCAGTGTTAAAGTCTTCCTTTTTTTTTTCCACATCCACGCCAGCACTTGGTGTTGCCTGCTTTTTGAATGTGGGGCATTCTAACTGGTGTAAGGTGGTATCTCATTGTGGTTTTGATTTGCATTTCTCTTAGGGAAGGTCTTTACAGAAGTAGGATGAAGAGTTCATGACATAAAACTGGGTGCCAGAGAGAGTGGGTAAGAACCAGTTCATGTAACACTTTCCATGCTCACATGTGGTCATCAACTGATGAAAAGTGCAAGAGGAGAGTTTGTGGGTTAAGGGTTGGGATGAGCAACTTGGACCAAGGGGAGCACCTGGTAGAATGCTGGCAGCTGAGAGAGTGGGCATGCTCTCCAGAGTAGGCATTGTCATGTAGGGGAGGAGACAGCTTAGCTTTCCTTTCCACCTTTTCTGTTGAGGACCTTCTGCAGACAACTGTCACAATAGTCAGTAGAAGTGACACCCCACTTTACTAAGGGTGTAGAAGGACACTGAGATTTCCAGGCAACTCAAGCATCTTTCCCAGAAGGTGGCAGCAGGGTGGAGAGAAATCCCTGTTCTTGTGCTGAGACTATGAACTGTCTCCTTCATGGAGGATTCATCTTGGTTTTAGGAGTTGGCAGAACACTGTGGTTAAGAGTGTGGTCTCTACATCCACATCAACTGCTTTATATCCAGGCTCTCTCTCCATATTGACTGGGAGACTTGAAGGAGGCTTATGACTCTCTCGGCACCTTGATTTTCTCACCTGACAGAGGATATGATCACGTTTCTGCCATGTGGGTTTGTAGTGATTATGTGAATGAATGGTTGTAACGGTTAGACCAACATCTGGGGCAGAGGGATGTATGTGCAATCTGGTGTGTGTGTGCGTGTGTGTGAACTCTGACAGTTTTTTATAAAAACCAAGAGTGAAGTTACACTTTCACCATCTCAAGTTTTTGGAATTGTTCTCTTGACTATCTAGTCATTCGTCTTCTATTATCTGAAGAATATGGACTGAACCATCTCCAAAGGTGCTGTGCAAGGTGGTGGGATAAAATGGCTTGTCAGAGAGAAGTTGACAGTATGTGGTTTGTAACCCCAACTTCTCCAGAGACTTCTGTCTCTCTAGCTGATGTGGAGGCCTGAGCTAGTCTCCTGAGTGGATTTCTCATGCTGGCAATCTGGGGGTCTGCAAAAGGCCATAAAATGCATGCTATATGGGTTTAATAATGTCAGGGGAAATTTTCAGTTAATTCCTTGGACTGTGGGTACACTCAGGATTCAAAGGCCAGACCAAAAAGGCATGAAGGGAAACAGAGAACTGGTAATTATCTGGTGAATTTGGGTCATGGGCAAAGCCAAACCAAATTACTTTAGCCAAGGAAAAATGATTTTGTTTCGGTTGAAAAATGAATTAGTTTTGGTAAGATTTTGCTGGGGTCTTCCTTCTCATCTTTGCTTCATTTCATCAGGTGTTGCCTGGAAATCAGCTTATAGTGGGAATGATGCAAAGACAAAGACTTTGACAAAACTTCCAGCTGGCCATTAATGGATATTAATTGGGAGAGTCCTGCTCTGATTTCTATTACATAACATACGTGGAAAATTGGAAGTAAGTTTCTCACTTGTACCAGATGGCCGTACTATTACAAATCCAATCAAGAATTAGGTGCTAATTTTGAACAAAGGCTGACAGTTTGCTCTTTTGCAAAATAAATGTCTTGTGTTAGACGCTTTCTTCTAGTTCTTTTAGTTCTAAACTGAATTTTATTAGAAATTTTATTTCTAAGGCAAAAGAAAATGAAGGAAACATACTTTAATTTTTAAGTTTTGAGTCATTTAGTATCCTTCCAATAGAGGATTTCAATGTATTCCCCATTGAGGAAATGATAATGGAAATTGGGTACTTCAGCATGTAATCTATAAAGTCTCATTAAATAGCATAATGAGAATTTGTCACTTTTTCACCTAACTGACCTTTTGTAACCTTGGAGCCCAAAGTGAAGTGACACCTTCCCGAACTCAGACAAAAATGCCCACATATTTTATTGTGTCCTCACCAAGAAAACCCTTCAGCCAAAATTTCAGCAAGTCAATTTTCAAGCAAAGTGCATAACCAGAAATTGGCACAAAGATTTGTGTATCATCTTTTCCATATTCAAAAGCTGTCTGAGACTCATTTGATTAAGCATAAAAATAACTCTGTGAATGTCATTAGAAAGACTGATGAACATTCCATGTATGGTCCCCGGAATTTGTATTCTGGGGATGCATTGTTAAGTCACTGCTAAATAGTTTCTCTTGTAGGATCCTGATCATGCTCTCTGGAGTCTGAAGGAATTATTTTCAGATTGAGTTTAGAAGGTTTAATTTTTCTATTTCCATTCTACAGAAAGGAAACAGCTGGTAAATTAGGGAAGGCCGGTACAGTTTATTCGATGACGTCATCTCCACTGGCTTCTTTGGTTAATAGAGTATCTTTATTCCAACCAGAGCCCCCTCCCTGCCAAATCTCCTCATTAAACTGAGTTGAGATTAGAAAAGAATAAATGACATTTCATTTCATATGCGCCTCCTTCCAAACTTCATCCTCCTCTTTAAGTTTCCCTCTTACACAACTTTTCCTTGGCCTTGGATGTTTCTTCTCCCTGGCAGTTCTTAGACACAGGGTGTGCAAAGTTCTCATCAAGTCCTCTTGACTGCAGCTGATGGCACCATCTCCTGGTACCCTTTCTAGGCACAGTTGTGATCCATTCATTGCTTCATTCCGTAAACATTCATTCTTACACATAAAATGGATGTGTACACTTTAGACTCAAGGAGCCATCTTTAAGGATAATTTATTGGTTCGAAACGGAAATCCTCTTTCACAACCTTGGACTTGTTTCTCTGTTAGAGGGTGATGCATCTTAACAGAGTCAGGGAGATCAAAACATATGCTGCACATGATGGGGTGCATTCCAAAGGCAAGCAGCTGATGATGGCAAAGTTTGATTTGGGGCACTTATTAAAAAAACAAAACAAAGCAAAAACTGGGGACTTTTGGGTTCAAATTCCCAGTAGGACTGAGCTAGTTTGTGCAGAGTTCTGAGGATTCTTATATGTAGCTAGATTTTGTCCCACTCGTGTGCAGGGTTAGAGTGATAGCAGTGATTTTGGAGACAGATGACATAAAGGTTAAGGAAGCAAAATTGGTGACTAAGGTGGAAATAGTAACAAAGGAAAGAAAAGAAGCCAATCCTTTTATACATATTGTTTTTCAGGTTTGGTTTTTTTAAGAGACTAGGTCTTGTTTTGTTGCCCAGGGTTGTCTCAAATCCGTGAACTCAAGTGATCCCTAGCCTCAGCCTCCCAGGTAGCTGAGATTACAGCATGCTCCACCACACCCAGTCAAGTTCAGTTCATTTTGTTTTTAAAGAGAAGGTTTCCAGGATAATATTAATGAAGCTTAACACTAAACCATCGTCCTCAAAGTAATTCTTTGATCTGAAAAAATAAATGTCAGCTAAAATGCACACTTTTAGATCCACTACAGAGTGTATTGAAGACTGAAAGAACTAAAACTTAATGTGAATGCTGTATTCAATCAAGACCTGTACCTTTCTCTCTAGACTTTGGGAGGCATAGCCTCAGAAGCAAATGTTCATTTTGTATCAATGTAAAGTCATTATCCTCAACCTCAAAGACATTTCTGCTGAAACACTTTTCTACCAAGGTTGTCCTCCTATCCAGCACAATGAGCATTTCATGCCTTTTATACCCACCTGAAGTTTCCACCTCCCTGCCTCTTGTTGCCTCACCAATAGTTGCCCTGAATTTTTAAGGCATTCCCTCCTTTCTGGCTTCAAGTTTATAAACCCACCTGAAGTTGCACCTCCTTTTTCTTCTTTACCATTGTTTTCACTGGCAGCCTTGCTATCACTGAAGAAGTACATGTTCTCTGGTCAAAAACAGCTTTATCTGCAAAGATCTGTATCTTATACACTCTGATCTTCTCAAGCGATTTGTTCTTCAAGTTTTCTTTTTTTTTTTCATATTCAATCTTTGTCTTTTTAGTGGGTCATTTCTGTTTGCATATGTACTTTTTGCCAGTGTCTTCCAAGAAGAAGAAATCTTGGGTCCACATCCACATGTTTCTCTGATCCCTTCTTGTTGGGAGTTTTCTGTACCTTCTTCTCCTTCATTTCCTCACTTCTCATTCCAAAGGCAAGCAGCTTCTTTTCATTTCAGATTGTGTTTGCTCTCTATAACCCACCAAAACTATTCAAGGAAAATCATCAGTACTTGTGATGTTACTGAAGTAACCTAGTATACATTTCATCACCTTTCACTGTCATAGAATCCTGACTGTCTCCTTGTAAGACTTTGTCCTCTTGACTTAATGGTATGATAGTGTTTTGATTCTGTTTTGCCTTTAAAACTGCAACATCTCAGTACCCCCATACTTTGTAAAACATTTTTATTATTATTTTCTTGCAACTTTGGTTATCCTTGTATTGTTGTTGATCCCCTTATGTACAGCAGTCCACCCTCCTCCTTCCCACCATCCCCCTTCTGGTCACTCCTACTCCTATTTCTCTGTGAGTCCTTGACTGATGTTTGGCCCATTAGTTCCTTTTTTGGTACAATGTCCTTTCGGGGATGGCAGGCCATGCTTCTTAAATTCCTGAGGGTAACTTTGAGGCCTTGTAGCCAGTCAATCTCATCATTTTATAGGGCAGGTGTGTGGTGTTGTTCTCCAGGTTCCTTTTTCGTGACATTTCCTATAAATTTGATAGTCTCCTTTACTCCAGACCTGTGTATTCACTGGGATTCATGCCTCCATACTTTTACCTAAATCCGAGTAATAGAGTTCCTCTGGGTTTATTTTTGGGCCCTCCACTTTACTTTCCACAATCTGCCTTAGGTGTTTTCATCTATTTCCTTGCTCTAAATTAGCTTCCTACATTCTTCCTTTCCTTCCTATGTATGTATGTGGTATGTATATATGTATGTCCTAACTGTCTATGTATCATCTTCATGGAAATACTTATTTTTATTATCTACATAATATGTATATGTGAGCACAGTCACAGTTATTTATTCTTCCTACAGTGAACATCAGTGTTGTATGCAGGTTTTGTTAAAGGGAAGCCCCAGAGAAAATGGGGGTGACCTTGATTGTGCATCCTCATCAGCATGCCTAAGAGACCCAAAAGCTGACATGCAGAGAGAACTATAAAAAGTTTATTTGTAAGGGGAGGGAGATGAGGGAGAACACAGGGGAGAGAGAGAGAGAAAGAGAGAGAGGAAGACGAAGAGGAAGAGGAGGATAAGAAGAAAGAAGGAGAAAATTAATTTGCTGATACTTCTCATAACTGTGAGTTGAGACTCCAGAGAGGTCAGAGGAAGACAGGGGAAGTCAGTTAGGGCATTTACTGACTTTTTCCATTGAAAAGCGATAATGCTGCTAGGTCTTCCTGGAAAAGACACTTATAGAGAATTTTACACATGAACATCAAAAGCAACTTCCACCCAGCCTTCAGAACTGCTCTCTGGAAGAAACCTCTTGCCAAAGAGATGTCTTAGGGTGGAATATTTCCAGCCCTCCCCAGTCCAGTCTTTGTAACATCTCAAGAAGTCCCACGACTCAGAGGTTCAGTTGTTCCATTATTTCACAGAACCAGTTCCTCAGTTCTGAGAATATGTCAATCTAATTAAGCAGTTCTGTCCAGTTCCTGAGGTCTTCTTATAGGTGGATCCAAAGTCAAACTTCTATTGCGCAAGCAAGAAGAGTCATTTTCTGGGGAAGCAAATGAAAAAGAGGTGAAAGATTGAAGCCACTCTCAAGTCCCATGTGGAGTCCTGAGGAAAGCTTGTCAGAAAGCCTTCTGCATTGAGTGTGTGTGCATGTGCATGCGTGCGCATGTGTGTGTGTGTGTGTGTGTGGGGGTTATGTTGATGCATCTTAGATGGGGTGAGGGCAGGCAGTAGTTTTCTCATCTGTAGTTTGATGCCTTCAGGTGGGAATAAATCAAGTGACTTCAAACAACAGGAGTTTGTTTTCTATCAGTTCTGGATGTCAAAATTCCAAACCAAGGTCTTGGCAGGACCATGTTCTTTCTTGTTTCTCCAGCACTGGTGCAGCAGGAGGTCATGAATTGTTAGCAGCCAGGCTCTGTTTTCTACCTCTACCTTTACATGAACTTTCTTCATGTGTGTCTGTGTCTCTATGTTCAACTCTCCCTTTTTTTTTCTCTAAGAAAGATGCTAGTTATTGGATTTAGCACCTATCTTAGATCCAGGATGATTTAAACATGGACTCTTAAATAATCACATCTGTCAAACTATACTTGCAAATAAGGTCACATTTGTAGATACCAGGAGATTAGAAATTGAATATATCTTATTGATTTTGTTTTTGAGGAAGCCAATTCCACTCATTAGAGAGCTAAGGAAATAAGTCAGAATTTAAATATATCAGATGTAGGCATGAAGGTACTGGGAAAGTTGGATTTGGGGTTTCTTTGTGAAAGTGAACTGGTGGATTCAATTTGCAGAATGAGAGGAAGAAATGACTCAGATTTTTTCCCCTCAAGTTACTATATAAAACATGGCATAATTTTCTGATCTACAGACAATAGAAAGTTCTAGGGTCAGCATTATAAAGATTTCTCCCATAAACCTTGCTACAACATCCCTTTGAGCAAGGACTCTGCAGTCAAATAGACCTGTGCTCCCAACTAGTGTTGTGTTGTGGGACATGATGTCCAGTCTCCCTGAACCTTGGGACCTCCATCTTCAAAATGGGAAAATTAATACTATCTCCCTCATAAGCTGTTGGAATGATTAAATGTGATTATGCCTGTGAGATCACTAATAGTTAATGGAAAACAGGCAGTGCTCCCTCTGTCAATCTTATCTTTACATCTCATGATTTAGGAAGAATTCTCCAAGAATTCCGAACATCTGTTGGATTGTACAGATCTTTGAATCTGGAGTGAGTGGATTAGGATGTCTGATAGGGCAGCAGTTTATCGGCTAGATTGGAATGAGGAGAGTGGATGCAGAGACACTACTAAATTGTCATTTGAGAGACGTCAAGGACAAGGCTATGTGAGTAGGAGGGAGGGAGGAAATTGAGACAATGCTACAGAGGAAACTGTACAAAGCTTGGCAAAAGATGAATTGTGAGAAAAGATAAAGATGTCTGACCTCCTCATTCTAGAAAGTTGGAGCAGAATCATGAGCGAAAAAAGTCAAACTGTAGAATAGCTTGGAGAGGGGGAAGACAAAGATCACATTCTCTTTAGATTTACCAATTTGAAATACCGGTGGTACTAGAAGAAAATTCATCAAGTAGAATTCTGTCTGGTATGCAGTCAGTACTCAATATATGTTGAATGGTTGGTTGATAACTCTTTTAGGTCAGTACTGTCCTATAGAAATATCATGAGAGTCAGAATCTAAGCCACATGTTGTGAAGTATTTTTATACAAGTGGCATTTTAAAAAGAGGAGCCAATGAACTCAGTTTAATAAAGTAGTTTACTAATTTCTAAATTATCCTTCCAACATTAGAATTTAACAAATACCCATGGGCTGAAAACTGTGTTCCTACTTACAGAGATTTTACAGTATGATTGATAAATACATAAAGAAAAAAAGTAGAGAAAAAAAAATCACAAGTGACCAGAGAATTTTATTTTTAATGGCTAGTTTTGAAAATATGTGCTCCAGTGGTGCAAGGATAAAGTTTTGAAGTTATCTAAAAAGATTATAGGGTTTGAGGTCATCTAGAAAGAAAGAATTGGAATATAGGCTATGTCTTGAATGATGACCAGCCTTCAGATTCTGGAGAGGAAGGGCTTGTATCAAAATGGGCATGGATGTGGTAGTTTAATTGCCACATGTGTTGGGAAAATGTAAGGTATATGTTTGGGATGGTAGCTACTGAAGGTTTTGAGAATCTGTATAAGCAGGACTTTTCAAAATGCATATGAAAGTCTATAAAATGGAGGCAGCTGGAAGGCAGTTATTGCAACTGTCCTGAAGGTGATGATGAGGACTGTATGAGGGGGTGATGGTGGGGGTAGGCAAGAATAGACAGGAGAGCCAGTTGGGTAAGGGTCTCAGTGAATTTTGTTTTGTACTAAAATGCATTGGATGGTCAAACATGTTGCTAAGGACAACACCATGATTCTGAACTTGGTTGACTGAAGGATGGTGCCATAGATTCGACATTCCAAATGGTAAATTCCTTTCAGGGGTGGGGACAGGGAGAGGGAAATGGGTTGAAGTCAAAGTGATGGAAGATATCCAAGTGGAAATTTCCAGTAAGCCTTCAGATGAGTAAGGGATTCAGAAAATGTAGCCTCGTTCCAAGTCGTCTGTTCCTTCTGCCTATAGAGAAAGTGTTTACTTTATGTGTTTCCTGTGGCTCTGTTGATTACATTCTTCCATGTGGTTTGAAGCTCCCCAAGCTGGCTTCAAACCTGTATTTGTTTTGGGCATGGTTGTAACGGAGGGCTAAGTAGCTCAAGGTCATGGATTTGATCCCTAGAAGGGCCAGTTCATTTCATGGAGAGGAAAACTGTGTTCTGTGGTTCACAGACTTCCCCCCTCATCCTGTCTACACAGTGGTGGTCCCGAGGAAGCCTGGTGAAAACGTGTGAAAGGCTGAGCACAATCTGTGAAACTGCTAACAAGAGTGACTCTGGTGGGTTCATCTGCGTGGCTGTTTTCTGGGTGTTGTTCCTCAGTATGTGGGGCAGAGATCACAGGTTCAAGATAGCCTCATGATGGTTGGATCTGGTCGCCCACATTTGCCCATATTCATTTACTTCTCAGGTAGAAAGGTCACCTGATGATTGAGGAATGTGTAGCTCCTAAGCAAGTGTCTGCTCCCAGGTATTGGCACATGATGACTTCGCTCGGAGAGTTGACATGCTGGCATTATACAAAGAAGAGCATGGACACATCCAAAGTCTCTGAGCGAACCTTTCACAGATTGTCCTTATCCTATCAAACTGCCTTAACTTGCTGTGTACCCTTGCTGGGAACTACGAGTTTACACTCAGAATTCTTGTGAAATGGTCATACCAGGACGCAGCACAGAATGTGCTGTGTTTAGAAGAGCAACGCCGTCCGGGGAATGGCTCTTGGGCAAATCCGAGGAAGGCTCTTCCACGAAGGTGCAAGGCTGCCAGCATGTGCTGGGGTTGCAGCTGTTTCTGTGGAGACTGCGTTTTCAGAAACCCATCCCAGAGACTCTCAAATTGCTTTTCCAGTTGACTGCTACACCCCTGGGTCCCAGGAGTAACCCCAAAGAGGATTTGAAGTAACATTACACGCAGAATGAAAGATTCAAAGTAAATCCTCCCAGCTTAGAAGGACTTGAAAATAGGTTCACTTTTCTTTTAGGGAGCCTGTAGTTGCGTATGGGGCTATTTCTATGATTTGACGTTCTGGAAAATTTAAAGGGCCAAGGAATAAGAGACCAGACCATCAAATATCATTTAATAGATTCTGAGAATAACAGGGCTGACTGAGAAGAACATGGCTTGAAACAAATATGACTAAAGTAAAAGGCAGAACTGAAGTTGCAGGCTAGTGCATTCTTAGGGTTTGGTATATCGTAAGGACAAGGTACATCGTAATGACCAATTTATGGTCATTAGCTTAAACTAGTTCTAAGAGTACATTTTTCTTATACAGAAATCTGAAAATGTCATGGAAATCATTAAAAACCATTATAGGAAATGTTTGTAGCTCTGTTGGCTGCTCCAGGGTGAAGAAAGAATGGGTCGCAGTGTCAGGGAAAGAGATGCTGGACTTGAAATTTTTTAAAATGTAATTTACCTTTTTAGTGACTTACCAAACTCTAAAGTTTCCTCTCCCTAAATGTCCTACCCTGAAATTTCAGAGATACATTCAATTCTGTGTGTGTGTAAGTCTCACCTCCCACACCACCTAAGTTTTAGTGCCTTTTCCACCATACGGTTGATGCCCCCTACTCTTCCTTCCAGATTCTTCCTCTTCTCCTTCCCCTCTGTCAACCACCATGATTTTTGGAGGCTAGGGGTTGCTTTAGATGAGATTTCTTGCATTTGCTTTGGTTGTTTCTATTCCACATGTGAGAGAAGCAACCGGAGTAGAATTATTGGAGTAGAATCGCTGAGTCATGTGGCATTTGAGGAACCACTTTCAGTGATAGGATGTGGATGATTTTTATGTCCTTTTAGCCGAGCAAAGATGTTGTCATCCTATGATCTTGCTGTTATTATTATTACAATTTTACAAAAGAAGAAACTCAGTCTCACAAAATTGATTTGTTTGCCCAAAGCGCCTCGTTTGAAGCATCAAGGCACAGAAGAAACCCTCAGCTGCCACTTTCTGACTTGGTTTGCTGTGAATAATCACCTCAAGTCCCATGCATGCTTTGCAAAAGACACGATCTCTCCTGTCATCTCTGAGTCGTATTCCATGGAGTGCATACCCCACATCCTTGCTATCCTAGATACGGAATTTAACCTTTGTGTTGTGGTGCAGGGGGGTTTTAGGTTTGAACACCAGTATTTTTCCCCTGATTTTGCTAATTCAGAATCAAATTGAAGGGGAAAAAGTGGTTATTTGACCAGCATCAGGAAGGTTGAGGTCAAGGGTCAGAGCATACATAGATAAGGTGTGATGCAGACAATGGAGAAGATTCATCGTAGTTATCATGGGTCTTTAATAATACTTACATTCCCCATGATAACAACAGATAATGAAAGTGATCATATAAATGCCAGCAACCATGATGAACAAGAGCTGATGCCCAGATGGGTGTTGGACTGCACCAGCACCTTCATCTAGCCATGGAGAGAATGAAAATGTGATAATAATAAGTTAAAATATTTTGATGAGTTTCCCATGAGATGAATTCATTAAGTTGAAGAAGCTGCCATTTATTCTGGGCTTATTCCTGTGGGGGGAAATGAACCCTCAGTTTTTTCCCTTCCACCATCAGCCTCCATGCCAGCACCTGTGGTGTTACGCCCTCCCCATGATTGTACACACCTGGGTCCAGTGGGTGTGCAAATGCGTGAGTGGGCTCGAAAATGGGGAGGGGGAGGTGAAGAGAGAGAGAGAGGGAAGAAGAGGGTGAGGGGGAGGAGGAGCGTGGGGGGAGGGAGAATTCCTAGATGACTGGGGGGCTCCCACCCTCCCAGCTTCCCTGCCCCTGATTCGTAGCCTGTTCCCTTGCCATGCAATTGACCCAACCTCCCTAGCTGGGGGGCTTGTGTGCCTGGTTCCCCAAGAGCTGTAAAACCCACTGAGGGTTCTGACACTCTTCTTCAGCTGCTAGAACCAACACAGCCAATGGAGAGGATTTATCATAGCTATCTTGCATCTTTCATCATACTTGCATTCCTCATGAGAGCAATAGTGATAGTGAAAGTGATCATATAAATGCCAGGGCCCACCTGCCCAGGAAACCTGCCCGGATTGGGGTAGACATAAAGCAACAGCCATGCTATGTTACCAGAATGAATTCCACGTTAAGTTGTGCTGCGTTAAGCATAGGAGTGCAGATTTCCTTTAAACTTTGTGGGTTTGTGTTCTTTGGGTAGATTCTAAGGAGTGGAATTGCTGAGTCATGCAGCAGATTCATTTGAGGAACCCCTTTAGCTGACAGGATATGGATGGTTTTTATGTCCTTTCAGCCAAGTAAAGATGTTGTCATCCAATGTTGTTGCCATTGTTATTACTATCACAGTTTTACGAAAGAAGAAACCCAGCCTCACGAAATTTATTTCATTTTGTCCAAAGCGTCGAGCCACAGAACAAACCTTCAGCTGCCTCATTTCTGTGCTCACACTTTTTGTCATGGTGCTGTTCCCATGTGGAAAGGGTACAGGAGCAGAAACCATTCTAAGTATTTTAATCAGTGATGGAAGAAGTGAGCAGTCCATGTTTACAGTGTGGGATGATGGATTCAGATGCCGTCCTTCCCAGAGAGAGGTGCGTGAGCAGAAACTATGACCCCACATGACCATCTCTATTTATGATGTCAGGACTTTGTCAGGTATTAGCCACCATCTAGGAAAGAGCCTTTCAGCCTTCTCACTGTTCCTTTACTCTGAAAGGCTGGGGGCAAAGCTAAAGTCACTGAGTAAATAAACAAAATACTGCTAGAAATGAATAGGACAGTTTCTCAACTTTCAACTTTTTTTGCAGGTTACATTTCCTACCTTTCTTGAAGTCCAAGGTCAAATTTTACTTCTGACATACTGTGGTAATTGTCTCAAATCCAATTTACATCTGTTTCTATTTTAGTGATTGCTTTATTCTTTCCAAAGTCATCGCATTCTACGACAAGGTGAAGGAAAGGACAATTAGAAACCAGATGTTGTAATTGCCATAACCGTTATCCTTTATGAGCTCCCAAAGGGGTTTCATTTCTCTCCACAATCAGGTAGGGAAGGCACCCGCTTTCAGCTCAGCTTTGCCCTGTCAGATGTCTCACCAGGAGGGTAGCAACTGCCATCCCTTTGCCACTCCAATCCAGGGAAGTGCATGAGTGATGTGTCAAATTCATTGGTTCAACCTGATCAGCAATTTTTTTATCTTGATTTATTTTTTTATATTATATAATTTATTGATATATAAATTTCACATCTTTGAATCCCTGGGTTTTGCCCACTGTCTTCCCTTCCTGACTGTTCCCACCCTCTCCTTCCCCCCACCACAAGTTGCGTACTTCAAAGTTTGATTGTTGGCTTGTTTGAACTTTTCCTCATGGCCTTTTGCTTGTTTTTCCCATGATCCCATATATTAGTGAAACCATTTGGTTTCTGTCTTTTTCTTTCTGACTTGTTTCTGTTAATAGAATTTCTTCTAGGTCCATCCATGTTATCATAAAATCGTCAAATTTGTTGTTTTTAATTGATGAGTTATATTCCACTGTGTACATAGACCACATCTTTTTCATCCAGTCATCTGTTTGGGGGCATTTGGGTTGTTTTGTGATACACCCAAAGTGAAATGCATAGTTAATGGTGCCATATGTAGTGGCACAAACATCAAAATAACGCCTGAGCGGTAATATAATATGAGAACTATTCTATATGATTGTAGTATATCACGTGGCCCATGAGACAGAGGTACTCAGCACAAGGCTATTAACAGCATCGTGAGATGGTTAGGTAGCCAGGCCCTCTCAGGGCCTCTTGAGCACAAGCACGGAAACCCACACAGACCGGAAGGTGGGGGTGGAGAGCTTTGCATCCATAGCCAGCATTGCCACTGAAAGGCTCTTTCCTAGATGGTGGCTAATACCTGGCAAAGTCCTGACATCATAAAGCCCAACCTTTACCTTGAATGAGATGGTAAATGCCTCCTCAGAAACCTGTGTTAAAATCATGGAAAACTTTGTGTTTGGAAACGGGAGTTATAAATTGCTAGAAGCATCATCACCTGGAAGAAATGGCTGGCATCCTGACCCAGTCCCCATAAATGCCAGTAATGTCCTCTTATCACAGTGACCATCCCACAGCACCCCACGCATTTCCAAAACACCCTCTACTGCCTCTAAAATACCCTCTGCCATCCAAATGCCCTCTGCTACTCCAAACGCCCTCTGCCACCAGCATTGTAGCTGTTGGAAGCCTTCCCCCTTACCCACATGTGGGCTGAGGCACTTTTGAAGGATCAAGACTATCAGAATAGGAGGCTCATGACATTTTGGAGTGCGAGTCTGAATTTGTCTCTGGGAGCCTTGGTTCAGTCAGATTCCTTGACATCACTTTGACTGTTGATAAACTGTCCTGAGGATCATCTCTAACTTGTGGCCAGAGCGCTTGGCAAGAATCTCTATGACCAGGATGTTCCTGAATGGTGTAAGACACCTCCCCCACCAACCCCCATGTCCTGAGGTGGCTGACATGACTGACACATGAGCTCTAGAGAGCGGACATTGTTGTGAGAGTGAGAAGCGTGGGGATGGCGAGTGAGGAAATTCAGGTGAATGGAAGCCTTAGGGACACAGCTAACTAACATCATCTCCAACGAGGCTTCTCACTCCAAGGTTCTGTTAGGGATGCTTCTGCCTGTCACTTGTAAAACTAAGTCTGAACGTGACTGCGTTGGTCACTCCACATGGTCGACCTTGTGTCTGCATTGCAGTATGATGGGTCCAGTGGCACAGATACGGATTGATGCCCTCGGACCCAGGCTGGAGCTTCCCCTGCCAGCCTGTGGCCCTTGGTAAATGAAAGAGTATTTTTGTGCCACCTTTTGTCAAACGAGATTTAAAATTGTGCTGGACTCCTGGGTTTCTATGGGGAAGAATGGAGAACCGTGGGTAAACGACTTGGCATAGGAACCGACTCCTACTACGTCCCCAGCTTCAGGTTCCATCTACAAATCTTCACCATTGATGTTAGGGATGGTTGCTGTGACCCGCAGGCTGTTCAACAAGATGCAAGGACTCCGGTTGAGGTTCAAGGCTGCAGTTTTATTACTGGGGCACCAGGGTCCCCAAGCCAGCCTGGCAAGAGAGACCCCGAGCCATTTCCATGATAACCTCTTATAGGGTAGCACTGCCACCACCCCTCATGGTGAAGCAAGCACACAGGTGTAGGACACGTTCCCATAACTACAGGACACGTTCCCACGTTCCCATAGCGGTGGGACATGGTCCCATAACTGCGGGTTTTCCATAATGCTGACATCCATCCTCTATCAGGGGGACAATGCTGGTGTCCATCATCCATCAGGTAGGCAATGCAAGATGGTTGTCAGGAGCCACCAGGAATAAGGGGAGGCCGACACAGGATGTTGAACCATAGTGGGTACTTTCCAGTGAGGGCAGGGAGAGGACACTGTTCTCCAAATGGAGGTTTTAAGCAAAATGGAGTCACTTTGGTCAGTCTGTCCCCAACAATGGCAACTACCACGGATGCGCCTCTTACAGGAAGGGGAAGTAGCACCACTTTTACAAAAGAGAGGCTGTATTTTGACCTAGAGGACCTTGGAGGAAGACACCGTTCCTCTGAGCACCAGAATCTCTCTTTTAGTCAGGAAAAACATGCACCTTTTAGACACTTCAACGCTAGAAGTTGAGTGACCTCTGTCCCTGTCACCATCCTGGACAAAGCTGCAATGCAGGAAGTTTTCTTTGCAAAAGAATCAAAGTCAATGTTCTAGTAAGCTCATTTTAAGGGAGATGGATTTTGGTAACCGTGATGGCTGACGTGGATTGGCTGCTGAATCCTATGTGTTTGTTTGCTTCCTACTTCATCCCCACCAAACCCTTTCTGAGAGACCGGAGTTTGATCAACCCAATGGAGGGAAGATAGGTGTTGGGATGGGTGGGTGGGTGGGGGGGAGAAAAGCAACCCATGTAGAAGATGGTGGCCGCAGGAATTGTGAGGCATTGAATGCAAGCGGGACAGGGAGATGATAGAACATCCATCCTAAGGTGACCCCCAGGGTCTTGGAGGGAGGCCAGCTGGGAGTGAGGTGTGTTGCATATGGGGAAACAATGAAGAAAACATGACTATTATTCCCTCCAAGCAAAGCACAAAGCTCCTAAGCATGTTGACGTTTGGGTGAGTGGCCAAATAGCTTATGGAGGCTTCTTGAAAAAAAAAAAAAAAAGAAAAATTAAATGAAAAAAAGGAAAACAGAATGGGATGCTTTTAAACAACAAAAGGGAACAGCAGGAAAAATAGTCTCCTCACTCTGTACATCTACGAAATCTGTGAGCTCGACATTTAAATCTATTTCATTGGAGAAATAATCAGGAAGATTTATTGGAGTAGAAATTCAATGTTGTGCTTCTTCTAAGTCCTTGGGTATGGGAAGGAGGTAATTGCTACTTGTATATTATACTCCCTGAATGACAGAACATTTCCCCCCAAAGGCTTGGTGTCTTGAACTATGACTTGCATATAATCTATAGATTCTATAATCTATTTCCATTTTGATATAAGACGGCTTCGTGTTGGGGGCAAGATTTCATGTTTACTTGTTGCAATGACCTTAATGAAGAAAAGGGCTGTAGAACAGTAGAATTCTTAAGGAATGACACATGACCTCAGCAATCTCCCAAAGAACCAATGAATCAAAAGAACCAATTAATCAAACATGATTGATTTTAATGTAATCCTAAAGAAAGATATATCATTTTATTATGACGCTTTAACCATACATTTTCAAAATATGCTTATTAAACAGTAAATGTAAGATAATGATTCAGTTAGTTACATTTTGAGAAGTCATTAGGATAGTCCTCTGCCATAAATGAAGTGAATAATAATTTCAAATACAATCAGAGTTCATTTAATAAAAATTAGGCTTCTGAACTAAGATATAATGAATGGCCAATCATTATTTTCTGGTTTCCAAGTAGTAGGGAAAGTTAATTCAGTGTCTGTAAGTTCCTTTGTCACACTTGGCCTAGAAGTGAGACCGAAACAGATAGAACAAACTACATGATGTCATCCCACTGCTTGTAGCTCATTAACTCCCTTAGCAAAGAGACACTGGACACAGGTTTTAGGACCTTTCTGTAAACTGAATCCAAGCTGCATGATATTTGAGAGTTTCTCAATATAATGAATAGATACTCTAATGATACACAGACACGGAAAAGAGATGTGAGTGTAGGACTGGCTCCAGAGGTTCCAGCAACCCTCTTGCAGTGTGTTTAGCAGCAGGTACAAGATAAATATCCAAATGGAATCAGATTAAGGGATTAAGAGAAATAACTTCTCTGGTGGGTGAGTGGGGTTGGTGGGTGACTTCAGAGGGATTTTAGAATTTGGTTTTCATTTTTGCTATAACATCAAAACATTCTGGGTGAAAGAGAATGAATAATGTTTCATTGTAGGCGATACTAGCCCAGGCAGTTAAAAAAAGCAGATTCTAAGGACCATGAAAGGTCATTTTGAAAGTGATAGGTCTCAGCAGACATTAAGCAAAAGAAACTATCTCCATCTTAACTCAAATTCAGCTGTGCGGTCACATTTGGACATTGTGTTCTTTTTTAAAGTTAACCCCCCACCCCAGGACCATATTAATGACAGCTGAGGAGTGGGGAGATAGGAAGACCATGTGAAGCCAAGTATGGACTCAGAAATTAAGAGAGAATATGTGAAATGGCCCTAACACCAGTTCTGATATCGAGGGTTTCAGCTTTGTCAATACTATGTAAAATTTTGAGCCAGATATGAAATGAGACTGGGAGGAATTTTGGTATTCCCTTGGTCTCTGCATTATCTATGAGAAGTTTCCTAAAAAAAAAAATTTGTATATATATATATATATATATATATTCCAGCTAGGACTTGGGTATTTAAATTGGTATCTTTATCCTGTACCATACGCACTTAAAGCTTCAGACAGTCTTTTCATCTCCTTTATTTTTTTTAAATATAAATCACACACAAAAAGTATTCTATGTATCAGTTTCTAATACCTAGGGGGAAATTCTTTTAGAATATTAAAATAGCGATAAGCAAATATGTACTATATGATTAAACACTAGCATTGAAAACAAACAAGTAAACTCAAAACAAAACAAAAAAAATGAACAAAATTTCTCTCTCTCATTTTTTTTTTTTTTGCCCCTTCAGATTCTGGATTTTTGATCATTGCAGGAATGAGGCAAAAAGAATCACAATTCTTCTGTTTTAAAATTTTGAAATAAACGATGACCTCATGATGTCGAAATCAGATTTGGCTTTTTGAAAACGCTTGATGGGAAAGTCAAATGGGAAAATCAAATTCCCATTTGAGTGAGAATGCTTTCTTATCACAAGAGTCAAACAGGATCTGTCTCTAATAAATTAGTACAATCTTTTAAGATTAAAAATAGCTAAAAACATTTTAAATAGTCTGATTATAGCTTCAACACGTCAAACATACATTTCTATCTAGCCTAGAGTTTTAAAGAATCTATGTGGATTTAACCTATCATCCCTCATTCCAATATAAAAAGAAGAAAGAACTGAGTTGTTTTGAACATGAAGATATTCATAAAGACTGTAAAAAGTAAAAAAACAGAACCCCAAAAAAAAACAAGAACAAAAAAAAATCTTCACAGATTGTTAGCCATCTCTTTCAACAATTTCTCATAAATTCTTCTCTTTCCTTATCAGTAGATAACCCCCATCTCATAAGGAAATACTTGTCAACATTTCCCAGTGAGATCAGTGATTGCTTTTTATGAGAGCGACTGCTCTTTGAGATGTTTAGATGAAGGGAGAATATCTGCTATAAACCAGTAAATGCCAAGGAATTACTCAAGGGGAATGTAGCAGAAGCTGATTTTAGTGGGTGAATCTGTTTCTTTTGCCCTTTGTTTTTATTTTCTCCATTTGCTGAATATCTGTTTCAGAGCAGAGATCATGAAAAATCAGTAAGGAATTGAAAGAGCTTTTTCTTCTGCCATTTGCCTGTAAGGTTTTATTTCCTCTTTTTTTTTTCTTTTTCCCCATTACTACTCCATGCTCTTGATCAAGGTGTAATAATAAAATATGACTAACCTTGCTGAGTTTGAGAGCCAACAAAATAATGCAACCTTCAAACGTTAAAAAAATGTCCGCTTTCTGCCCCTGCACCCCCCAACTCACAACTGGGTGAACAGTACGCTACTGGTGAGTAATAAAAAGTTGAAAGGTGGTGGTGGCTGGACCTAATGCTATTTTATTAAGCCATCTGTCTATAGAATTGTTGTTTTCATACTTTAAAAAAATATGTCTATGCTTTCTTTTTTTTTTTTTTTTTTTTTTTTTTTTTTTTTTTTAGTCAAGTACTTTCTTAAAGAAACAATAGCACCACATTGGCATAGCTGGCCAAACAATAAACGGGAAAGCAAAATGTGTTGCGTCTTCCACTTTAAGCATTCTCCCAAGTGCAAAAACTAGTAAAAGAAGCTCGGAAGCCACAGTGCAAGAGTTAGATTTATCTATACAAATATTGACATTCTATGGAGGGGAAGAATTCTCAAGGGAGGCTGGGCTTTTTAGTTCTTGAAGAAATTTTTCAAGGAAGTGATTTCTTCTCAGGTTTCTGGTGGGCTTTTGGGAAGAAAGAGGATTAGACTGTGTGTGTGTGTAAGTGTGTGAGTGTGTGTGTGTGTGTATGTGTGTAGCATGGGTTGGGGATAGTTTTTGTTTACCTCTAGAAGAATTGATTCTGATGAAAAGATGCATTTAACTCCTTTGGTGGTGTTTCCTCTTATTTAACTGTTCAAATAGTATGACTTGGGGGGAGAGGGGGCAGAGATTTGACCTAGGTATTCCATACTATCCCTTCAGCTGGAAATAAGCTGAGGAACTGAAATCCTATTCTTACCACTATTTACACTTCTCTTGTAAACATTTTGAAATGACCTCATTTTAAAACGCCAAAGCAAAACTTCAAAAGTTCAAAGATGTGAGCTTATAGATGGCCTTTCTGACAATCCCGAACCATTTTGCTGTAGTAATATCAGAATGTTGGAGTCCGCATCAATTTGCTTTCTAGTTTCAATGCACTTGAAAAGAAGATAACTGGCCAGTATAATTGGTTACTATTTAATTAGTTGACTGATGGGGAACCATGGGTAGGAAAAAGCTAAGAAAGATCATGTGACTTTGCATAAGGAAGGTTTCCTTCGGGGACATTTTGGCTGTGAGTCGAGTCATCAAGGAAATGGAATAAGTTGTATACACTCTCAGAGTCACTATGCCCAACACCTGGAACCCTGTATCTGCGGAAGAGTGCGTGTGACATGTTGCATGGAGTCAGTGATCTTAAAAGTTACTCACCAGGAAAAGAAATAAAATCAAAAGTGCCCTTTTGGGAAGAGGGGTCCATTATCACCTTTCAACCAAACCCCTTTGTCTGGGAAACATATTTGAACAGCACTGGGCAACAGTTGGGCCGGGGGGTGCCCAACCCAACGCTATGGATGGTGGGTTAGATGCCTGCAGGGACACCCCACCAAATAAGACCCCCCTTTCACCCAGCAGGCACATCCAGAAGCTTTTCTTCCTCCACCGCCTGGCCTCTGAATCTGGGGGGAACATTGGGATGACAATTAAAGGCGTCATTGCTGCTTCTACTGTTATTTCAGAAACACCAAGGAGGAAAGGGATAAACTTTGTATCAAATAATCAAACCTGGGTTTTTTGGTTTAGTTTTTTACCAAAAGCATTGTAAAGCAGACAAAATCATCTGGATAGTGGATGATTCATTGTTCTACTAAGAAAATCTTGATTCCTAGACAGGGGACATTTTTAGAGCCACCGTGGGCCCATCTCACCATTGGACGCTCTTGATACCAGTTGTCAGGTGAATGGACAAGAAGTCCACTTGTCCGCAGAGGGCAAGGGGCCACTCTTTCAACTGACCATGAGGGGTCATTCTATCTCTCAACTAGCAACTCCAGTCAAGCATATTTTAACAAAAAATAAACAATAGCATGTAAATGTATATACAGCCCACATAAGAGCAGATTCACTTAAGAAGGTGTGACTTTTTATTGGATGTTATTCTGGCATTTAAAAACTTAGACCTTTTTTAAAGATAACCTTGGAGAAGGAATAGGGGTTTTTGAATGGAATGGGATATCAGGTATAAAATTAAAAGAACTATTACAAGATGACAACTAACTGCTTGGAAGAGTCGGTGAGTGCTACAAATGGAAAAAAATCTTTTTTTCCTTCCCTTTTCCTTCCTGTTCTCTCTTTCCACTTTGTATTAATAAATCCAAAGCCAGAATTCAAAACCAAATTGCACATCAAATCTCTCCGACTTATTCTGGTAAGTGTTTTAGAAGAGATTTGACCTGTTATCTCTGAACCACTGGTAAGTGGGGGTAGTTGGCGAACGTCTGCAGTGACCAGCATTCGGCAGAGCGGGCCTGCAGCTGTGCTGTGCAGAGTGTGTGAATGGAATTCCTCTGCATCTCAGCAGCTCAAGGACTCTGACCCTAAGCCCTCATTGCAACCCAGGACAAAAAGCCAGACTTCATCTTTCTAATCCTCATACCACCCCTGTGAGGTAGGTGGATGGCATATTGCCTCCATTTTGCAGATGAGGAAACTGAGGCACAGAGAGGTGTAGTGACTTGCCCAAGATCACACTGTCGTGAGTCCACAGCAGAGCCGGCAGATGTTTATTCCCTCAGCAAGATAAAGAAACCAGGACTGTGAAATTCTTAGCCTTCCCCTTTGTTCTCTTCTCTCTGGACTCACCGATCAATTTTGCACCTGTGGACATTGTCATGTCTTAAGTTCATCTGCAAAGGCATCATGGGGAATGTAGCCTTCTTCCCCAAGCAGATGGATTCTCGGTCCCCTTCCCCTCTGTGTCATCTTTGGCTCCAGGCTTCCTCTTTTGTTTTGCTTTCACCTTTTACCGTTTTGACCAGACTCTTTCATATATCAAACTACAAAATAGCACCATTGTACTAAAAAACAGAATTTTACATACGGTTTGATAGATCCTGTAGTATGCTAAATTTATATAGTGCTCTATATGGAAAAAACAAACAGAAGTTTCACTAATCAGGTTGCACAAAAACTCTTCATTGGAAAGAACCCTTGAAAATTTGAGACTTTCTGTTTAAAACATAAGCCTGAAAATGATTGGTCTCAAAGTTCCAACTATTTGCATTTTTTTTTTTGGCAAGATGTGGAAAAATAAAGCTTTGTGTCTAAAATCAATGGGCCAACTTAGATTGGGTACAGATGTCACGAATGGAGTCTGGTGGGTTAAAAACTGGTGGGCTACCTTGCTTGCCACTGCTATTGAGGAGGCCAGATTTGGCAAATATAAAGGTGATGGAGGTGGGAGAGGGATGCGGTGGTTGGGAGAGAAAAACAAGGTTATCAGACACTGTAAAACAAATAGCCTGTATTGTGTAGAAGGAAGTGCAAATAAACAAAATAATCAACCACTCACATAAGGCTGCTGAACCAATAGCTCCAGCACGCAAGATTCAGAGGCCAATTGAGTGCAACTGGATCTCTACGACACCTAAGCATTTGTGGCTCTTGAGAGGCGGGGCTAACACACAAGTATGTATATAGATACCTATGTCTATATACATATGGATATTTTTTCTCTATAGAACATTATTGATAAAGGATCAACAGCAATCTACCAACTCCAGGACCATTTTTGCAAGGTGCAAAACTCTGAACAATCACTCCTAAAGACAATGTTGGAATGTTTACTTGCATATCTCATTGGGAGGGGGGATGCCCATCTTTCTTTTGAAAGGTTATCAATCTTATTTTTTGGTAGGTCTTCTGGTGTTTAACAGGTAACTCGTGCAGGGCAAAGGGTGTTGCCGGTGGCATGTTGTCTTTCACTCTTCAGGGAGGCCCTCCTACATCCTGTAGTTCTTGTTTCCTGCACTCCCTCTACTTGCGTTCTTCAAATGGACTTCCTGAAAATAAGGAAGAAAACATGAACTCAATGAGGTTTTGTGAACCTGACAGATTATTAAGACCTGCGACTTAATGAGGGTGAGAGGTTGGGGCACATTCAGTTACAATCCCTGGAAATAGTTCATGTGTTTTCTTACTTGTGTTTCTCAGTTTCTACCTGGAAGAGTAGTGTTATCACCAAGTCCTTCGTGAAAGCTTGCTAGCACTTTTCAAATGGTCAGTCAACATCCTGTATAGAATTAAGGAAGGAGGCATCTATGTACAAAATTGTTTCTTAAGATAGCTAGCTAAGTGGCCATTGGAGAAAGCTGGTGGGAAGAAACTGGACATTTGATTTGTGGAGGAGAGCTTGAGAAGTCATCTGCTTAAAATCCTGTCACTCCGCCCCCAAGATAGCGGTAGGTGGAGTAATACCCCTCATGTCCCAACCTCCTTGAAATATTCCCCTTCATTTCTCAGTTGAGCCTGATGACCACAGGTGGCTCTTCAAAGCCTCCAACGTCCGCATGCTAAAGACACCACCTCTTTACAAAATGACCAGCCCAACTAACAAGGAGGCATCAGAACACACTGATTATAGCTTTGAGGGTTTTTCCTGTGTTTAAGTAGCATACTAGCTCGCAAAAGATGGTTTTTTAGAATCTGGATAATTTCCAAGCTAGGAAAAGACTCAAGAATGAAATGGAGACACATTTTTAAGAAGTCACATAAGATGTTTGGTTTCCACTTCTCCCAAACCCAGTTGATCTCAGTTTTCCAGAAGAAGAATATCCAGGTGGCTCCCACCCTTCTCTTCACAGTGGTGAGGGCTGTGGCGCAGTGACGGGGCTAGAATGACCAGCCACACAGAACATCACTTTGCACCCAACGTAGAGGCTGTTTTCTTTCCTCTCAAGGCAGGGATGTCAAGCGTAGGGACCCTTTGTCCTCTCTCCTGTGGGCCTGTCTCAGCAATGCAGCAAAGGCAGGGGCAGAAACGCACTTGAGGAATGCCCAGCGGTACTGAAGAGCATAGGTCCGCGCGCACGCTAAAGTGGAGGCCATTCACAACCAGCTGGGATGGCGCCTGCTTCGCGTTTGGCTCTCTTCCCAGGCTCTCCCATGTGACTCTTTGTTGCAGACAATGACAGTGACAAAGCAAAAGCGCTCAGAAATTTGGTCTCCGTTGCATCTGTTGCTTTGCTCATTGTCATAATTGAATTACGCCAGGCACCCTCCACAGTGGGCGGCAAGTGGAGGCATGTTCGGAGCAGCCGTTGAGCGGGCACCCACCTTCCATGCACTTCTGAAGGGTTATGAAACTGCCCCACATTCAGCCAAGCACAAACTTTTCACATCAGCGGCTTGTCCAAGACAAACAAACCAGCTAAAACTGTTCCTAGTATGCAACTCGACAGATTTTTGAAAGGAAAACAGTAGTAAATACTGTTTCCTATTGACACTAGGGAAGGTAAGATTGTGAAGGGGAAAACATCCATCCCCTCGCTTCCCCGGGATGGCTGAGGTGATGTATACTCTAAGGGGAGGGTTTGCCAACTCATCAAGGGATGAATTTGTACAGGGTTTAAGCTGGGATGGATATTATGCAATTCATGCAATACACAGATACTCAGGGCGCTGAACATGTCTTCAAGAGGTCACTCACGTTCTATTGTAGTCTCTTGGCTCTCATTTTCACTCCTAGTTTCCCAAAGAAAAGTTATCCACAACTTTTTGATGCATAAGGTCACTGAGAGTCAATGACAGTAGCAATAATGGTCTCAATGAACACTATAGACTCTTGACACCATCATCGCACTGAACCCTCAACCACCTTGTGGCGTGGCCTCTTAGGCATCAGTTCCAGAGACAATCTGTGTGTTGCTAAGATTTAGTGCCTTGCTTGGGTCACAAAGGAACAAACCACAGATCGACAGACCTGGGTTCGACGAAAAAGTCATTATTTTGATAAAATAACCATCTCATAACTTGGAAATTCCAGTGTGTGCTGGGAATCGTGCTATGTATGTGAATTACATGTTTTCTTTTTTAACCTGCAGGGGGATGGATGCTAATGTCTTGCTCATGTTACTTTTAAGGCATCTGAAGGCTAGAAATGCTAAGCGACTTGCTTCATTTCTCACCACGGGGTCATGACTGTGCTCGGGAGTTACACCAGTTGTTTCTGACTCTGGAGCTCACCCTTAGTCATTCTGCCCTCCTGCCTCCCAAACGGTAAACAATATTTGGTGACTCAAGGTCCAAATCTTGTACCAATAACTGTAATTGATAATGTCATGAGCTTCCCCTGGTCCCAGATGGTGGTAGATGCTGAGGTGGAGGGTCAGGGAAGCTTCCAGACTAGCGATGGGGTGCCCTCTTCTAGCCCCAGTGTGCAGTCATTGATAGAAACCTAGTAACGCAGCATTCAGCTACTCCTGTGGCTTATAACCCCTTCTTTTTCTCCCCTCTGTCTTTACGAGTTTTGGCCCGAGAGAATCTAAAAGGATGATAATAGGCTCTTTAAATTTCAGGCAGGAAGCGGTGATGTTTTCAACAGACTAAGTTTCCACCCCCACCCACTCCACACAAGTTAAGTATTGTGTGACATAAGCTCTCAAGAAAGCCTGGCACCCTATAAAAATGTGGGGAAAATATTGTCAACCACGGAATAGTAGCGGCCCATTGCGCAGCATGAAGTCCAAACTCAGGATTGACCTTCTCCTAAGAAGTGCAGAATGGGGGGTGGGAGTGAAGAGCAGCAGATGATAGGAGAGATGACCCTGATCGCAGTTCTTTACCTGTTGACAAGGGTGTGCTCTAGCTAATTTTCTAGATTGGCTGAGAGATGGGCAAAGCTGAGGAGATTCAGGCATCTTACTATCAATTTTGATATCTCTTTCCTTCAGGGAATTATAAGTTCATGTTTCAGGAGAGTTCGGTCTGGCTTTCACCTCTGGGAGCTGAGCACTGTCTTGCGATTTTCTTGAGTGCTGTATGTAACTTAACAGCAAAAGACAAGGCATGTGTCTGGGGAGACTGGTGGAGTCACTCTTTGCCAGAGAGGGCAGTGGACAGATCAGACATGGCGCTGATCTCTCCAGCTTTTTGTATCTTCCTGGGAATGCTTTTGTCCTATCTTTTATCTCTGGTGATAGTAAGAATAGTCATTGTGCCTATGATGATGTGCTCCTCTGCCATTGGGAATGGGTTTGGGATGGAACCATCCACCAGGTGCAAGACTTGGCGGGGAAACCAAGGCAGATCCCATTCCTGGGAAAGACAAGACAGCTTTATTGACCATCTGAGGGCTCACCTCAGTGGCTTTTCTGAATCCTTCCCAACCTCAGTCACCCAGCAGGCTTCTCCCAGCCTTTTCTTGCTCTCTCCTTGACTTTCCTTTTTCATTTCTTGACAGAATTTTCTTTTTTTTCCTTTCTTTTATGTTATTTTACACTTTCTTTTGTCACAATGTAGGTTCTCCCCCCTCAGGTGGAGGCGCCATGGTTTTCCCATCATGGAGGCACCCATCATCCTCCACTACAGCCAGGCTAACCTCATACCTCACAGCCTGCCCTGGCTTCCCCAACCTCTCTGACATTCACACAGCATTTCCCCTCATAAAGTGCTTTGTTCACTTAGCCTACTTTCCTCTCTGCCTCTTACAGAACCTAGACTTATAGATACGTTTGATTTGAACTATAGTCCCCACACAAGAACATGGGACCTTCACAACTGCCATTTTGTTCTTTCCTTCTCAGCTTCCTCTGGGAAGAGGAAAGGGCTGGACCATATGGCTGGGCTTACATGCACTCATCTTCCCAAACTCACCAGGCACAGAGAGGTTTCTGCTTTGTGTATGAAGGAGTTAACTCTTTTTAGGGCCCTCATGAACTTGGTCTTGTGAACTTGATGATTATCAGATAAAGTCTATTTTAGTTCTCTGCTGCCCAAGTCATGCTGGATTTACTGTTGTTAGCACACTGATGAGATACAGAGTAAATGGGGTACGTATATGCTCCCCCACCTCCTGGAGAGCAGGCAACCTGGTCTCTGCACCTCTGTGTACTCCCCAGGTGCAGGATGCACAGTAGGAAGTACTTGTTAAATTAATTTCAATGTCCTATAGGGGTGATGGAGGGAAGCTCAAATCAACCTCAAGTCTTGCAGGGCTTCCTACTTCCTGCTGTTCTCTGTACAAGGATAAGTAGCCTAGAGTTCCTCTTTGCCTCAGGGTTTTCAACTGGTAGGTCCTGGTGCAGTAAATATCAATTAAGAAAGGTGGGCGAGAGAGCGCATGAATAGTCAATGCACTGAGACCATTAGATTTGTCCTGGCTTCTTGTTGGAGCAATGTGTTGCCAGGCATTTAGTCATATTCTGTGCAAACTTTCGAGTCATTTCATGGGGATGATTATAGTATTTACCCTATAGACAATGGTGGATATTAAAGGAGGTGGTTTTCTCTATTCCTCTTTCTCTCCCTCTCTTCCTCCTTTCCACTCCATCCCTTCTCTCTCTCTTTCACATTTACTGTTCTCAAAACATCTCTCAGTAAGGCCCGGCCCTTTATCTGTCTAGAGAAAGAGTGGCTACTTACTGGGTGTGCAGTGCTCACTCGCATGCTGGATAACTGACAGTTAGCCCTTTTGTCCTAGAGACTGGTATATACTTAGTGCTCTCCAGGAAGAGGGGGAATTATATTTGTCCCACTATTATTTGAAGATTGTCCTGATTCAGTAATTTTCTAAATCTTCAAGTGATATTATTGATATCTTTGCATATAATGCAAGAAATCGCTGCTGAAATGGTTTAAAGGGCTGTGGGGAAAGAAAACCAAATGCTGAAAGATCTGTTCCCTCGCCAGGAAGAAGGCTTTGTGTTGCTTTGGCTTGTCTTGAAGGGTATTGTAAAATTCATCAGGGTTCAGGGGTGCTTTGACTCTCGGCTTTCTGGGAAGCTTGTTTCCGGTGGTGTTTGTTTTTAAGTTACATTTTTAAATTAAAATAAAAAGAGATTCATGCATACAACTTTTCCCAGAAGGAGCTGATTGTGGGATCGCTGAAAGGTTCAACTGTTGTGGTATTTAGTAACGTGACGGTCCAGATTTTAACAATTTCACTCATATGTGCTAAAGATTCAGCACATTTTCCCTAAAAACTGGATTGGATTTTATTTTTTTCTTATGCCTCCAAAATGCCATTGTTTCATTTGACATAAAACTTAGGCTGGGGGACGTAAGCTGGTATATGCAGCAATTCACACGGTAGTGTAGTGAGGAGATGGGCTTCTACCTTTTGGTGTCATTTCAACCCACCAGTGATGAGTTCACAGGATTAGTCGGAAAGGGTGTTTCCCTCTTCGGCTCGTTCTTTGTGTGTGTGTGACAAATCTGGGCAGAACATTCAATGCTGTGTTCTAAATTTTCCTCCTCACTGAATTGAGAGAAATTTTGGAAGTTTGCAAGACTCTTCTGAACTTGTAGGATGAACAAAATAACATTATGACAAGTTAAAGTGATTTGCATCTGTTTGAGGTTGATGGCAGCCTTCAGCGTACGAGAGTAAACATGCAGGTTGCCAGCCAGTGCTTTTCCAAGACAGAGAGTGGCGCAAGAACAATTCATGTGTGTATACTGTTCTGAAAAATCAGAACAGTTGCCTTGTGCCAAAAGCACTTCTACCTCCATCCCAGTGTTCTTGTGAAGAAAGAAACAAATATCATTATTTAGAGAGATCTTCTAGCTTCCCATCATGGACCAAGATGTCTAATATGGGGGGAAAACATCACAAACATTGTATTCTGTATTTATCAATCATCGATACTTTTTATTTCCTCCAGTCCTGCCTTGCCTCATGAACTATTTAAAGATGCCACACTCATAACGTGACCAAAATTTGTGTGTTCCCAAGTCTAGAGCTGTCAACTGACTAACAAGCTTTACCCAGCCCTCAGCCTGCCATGGTCTTTCTCCTAATCACTTAGAACTTCTGTCATGCCATCGCTGTTATCTACAGCTGTGAAAATAGCATGTCATATTTTCACAGATGGCAGGGCTGGTTGGACTTTGATATCTTGACCTCTTGGAGTTGGCCACATAGAAAGCCCCATGCAAGTGTTTATATATTTTACAAAGATTTTTGCAAAAACTTTTGGTGTATGTATCCCAGCTTGGAAGCCTAGGTTACTTGACCAGTCTGGGTTTTATGTAAAATGTTGTCATTTCTCACAAGGGACTTTGGGGCCTTTTTACCAGAGAAAAGATTTACCATCATGTTCATTCTACTGTAGGTCTGACTCTTAATATCCCACCTTCCTGTGGAAACTCTGACCCTGCCAGTTAGAGGAGCAAGATCTGCTATAAACCACGTAATTTCTTATTTTTCTAGAGTGATTATATCATGGGCCTGCTCAAATAAATTTATTTTTTAGAAGTTGACCTGATGTGAAAAAAATTGTCTGGCAGGATGAACAGAGGAAGTTAGAGGACTAAGCATGAGGAAGCAGAAAGTGGAGGGCAAGGCATTGATGGTTTTTGCCAATAATATCCGTCTCTCAGAGAAGAAGGGACAGGGGCTTGTGGAAGATAGCCCTGACTCTTGATTGTAAGGCTGGGTCAAGAATTAAACTTGGAAATTTCTAATGTTACACATTAGTTATACTTGGAAGCTACTGGCTTTTGATCTACAAAATTGTTCTTTGCAGATCAGATTGTAGATCAGGTTGAAGACTCTGGATCCTTGAGTGATAAAATGGAAAGAAAAGCAACTTTATTTTCCCCATTCAATAAAATTCCCTTTATTCCTTGAATGCTACTTCAAACTAAAACCTGGGCCTTTGAGGAGACGAAGGAATCATGCAGTTGATTCCTTTGAAAGATGATTAGTTTTAAAAACGCATTTTCATTTACCTAGTAAAAGCCACGTAATCCTATATACTTATAATTTTGTCAAATCATCCACCCGTCCCCCAAATTCTTGATGGGTACAGCAATGATAGCATGCAAACATATGGGTACACATGCATACACACACAGGAAAAGTAAAGAAACCCTCAAAACTATTTTCTATAGTTAAGCAGATTATAACTTTGAAAGGTATGGTTTAGAATTTAATTTAATTGGATGCAACTTTAACATCCTTATTTCTATCAAGTCTCCACTTTTTTTAAAAAAGTTAGAACTTGATCAATGGGTCATAGAACTAAAACCAAATTAATAAATGAAAGATGGGGATTTTCCAAAAATATTTTCTAGTTCTTGTTGCTTATCTAACAATAGCACAGCTGAGCTATCATTGAATTCCTAGAAACAAGAAATTTTAGCTATTCTGTAGAAGAACATGAACTCTAGGCTCTTGAACCTAGCGTCTATATCTTCTCACGTTTAAGTATACATTTGTATTTCTAAGTGTTTTCTATTTTTTTTGTTGTTGGATAAAAATGAAGTAGCACCTTCTAAAGGTATTAAAGAACCCCAGATGTGTTGACATCAGTGACACGTTTCAGCTGTTAGCAAGACCCCTGCAAATGGAGAAGCTGATTTTGACTTTGCACAATGCTAGAAGTTCAATGGCCACTGAAGCATCTTTGCTACACCCAACTGGTCCTTATTTAAACCTGGATTTGTCCTGCTCTGGTCAATATATATTATTTCTGATTTTCAAAGAAATTGGTTAACTGCACTTTGAATGGACAGTGTGATACTGAGTTAGTCTAGGATGCATATTCTAAACGTCACCAAAGGACATTCTGCTTCATCTAAAATGATGTCTTTTAATAACTACTGAAGGCTTCTGCTTTAACTTCAGATTATCACTTTCTCTGTTGGATTGAGAGTTGACTCCATGTTATTTAGCAGCTATTGCAAAACATCCTACTCTCTTCATAGGGGTAAGGACAGAGAAGCAGCCTCATCTTCCCCATGGATGCTAATGGACTTGAGAAATTGCAAAATTTATTACTTAAGAAAACATCTTTGCTGTCAGTGATCTGTGGGAAGATGTTCAGAACACAGAGGGTAGGGGCTGGGGGAGCTCATTGCTTTGCCTCCATTTCTATCCTTGGGTCTAAAAGGACACACATTAGAAGCTGTATGAGGTTTTGTTTGTTTTCGAGAGATGTTTGAAAAAAGATCAAATGCTTGTGAAAGCCTCTGGATCGGCAGCCCTAGAAACTGAAGTGTCCCGGAAGCAGTGTGAGCCCGGAAATATCCCACATTTCTATTTATTTTGGCAATTTGACTTAAAACTAGCAAAAGCTGGAGTTCAGGCTACAATTAAATTTTCCCCAGGCACCATAAAATGAAAACACATATTACATTTGATTTTAACTCGTTGAGAAAAATGGTGGTTTTCTGAAAGTTCCTTCTATGATCTCAAAATAAAAGTTAATAGTTCTTCACATGGGAGAACTGGTCTACCCTTTATTCATAGATATGGGACTTTCTGAGTTGGAGAGGGTCTCAGATCACTTAGCTTTTCTCTAGTCAAAGTTCTGAAGTCCTGCCACCATGTAACCAAAAAAGTATTGTCAGATTTCAGCATGAAGTATTTAGTGGCATGAAACCTACTTCCACTTGAGAGAACCGTTTCTTTTTAAATGGCTCTAATTCAGAACTTGGTAAAATTATATCAACTAAAACTTTAATAGCAATTACTGTGTGCCAGGCATCATTTTAACTATGATAAAGCTATTATATGCTTATTATATTGTAACATTACTATATAAGTTGCTATTTACATAGATATATATGTAACAATATTATATGTGTATATGCATGCTTATATGTGTTTTATAGATCTACATATATATGCACACATAGATATTATCTCAATAAATCCTCGTAATAACTGTATGAGGTAGATTCAATTATTGACTTAATTTGACAGATAAGGAAATCAAGATACAAGGAAATTATGTGATTTGCCTGAGTTTACATAGCTTGTAAGTGGGAAGGGCAGGGTTTGAACCCAAGCATTCGGATCCCTTTAGTCTTACTGCCTCTTCTATCTTTACAATTCTCCTACATGCTTAGTACAGAGATTTGCACATTTGAGGTGCTCAATAAAATATATTTTCAACAACTTTATTTCCAGATCATGATTTGTTATGTACTTCTGTTCATTTTACATATTATCATCAATTTGCCCTAAAAGCAACAGTTAAAGCACTAGAATTTTAAATTGTGATTAACACTCTGCCCGCTTTAAGGAAGTACTGAAATTTCTAATAGGTACGTAACATTCATTCTAAAGTGCTAACTCAGTTGCTACCTTTAGCAATAGGTCCTTGAGCCTATTTGGGCTAGAGAAGTAAATTCTAAACATGTAAGACTTGTGGAGGCTAATCCCTTTGCCTTCCCTGTTTTACTCTGTACTTGCTTCATAATCCTATTAAAGAACAACATATATTATCTCGTCTCAGTGGTGCTACTTATTCCTATGGTCTGTCTCACTTCTACTCTTCAGCTATCTCTCTCACTCACTTGTTCATCCATCCATCTACCCAATCATCATCCATATACCTATTTCTCTATTCTTCCCTCCTTCCTTCACTCCCTCCCTCCACTTCTCTTCTCTACATTGTATGCGAGATAGCACAGTGATGAGTATTAATACTAGAAAAGAAAATACTAGAAAATTCTATGTTGTCAGAATCTTCAGAAATCACAAGTAGGCATTCAAGATAACTGCTTTTGAGTTGATAGCATCTTCCAAAACGGAGCGTGTTTTTATTTCAGACTTTGGTGGTTAAGCATCCTGTAACTAGAAAGTTCTATTGCCTTTTTTTCTTCTTTTCATGCCTTTGAAGTTTATCATTGGATATAATTAAAGATTACCCAAAAGCTTGAGAATTGGTATTTACTCAGTCATCAGTGAAGGAGGGGAGAGAAATTCAGAAGGAAGCTTTCCATAGAACATGTTCCATTCACTTCCCTGATGTACTGTGGTCCTTTGAAGAGCTGGCTGTGTCTGCAGGCCACTGTCACGAGGTGATTTTATGAGGTACTGGCCTGACTAGAGTCTGGTCCTAGCATGGATGTTGTAGAAGAACTCAGCATTTCCTAAATGAGGTAGCTGACCAGATGGGCTACGGTACCTTGATTTCTGTTTGCCCTGATAAGCTAGGATCTGTTGCATCTACAGTAGCTGTGCCTTGGTTCCTACTTGGGGCCAGGACATGCTTCTGATGGAGACTTTTCTGCCCAGATCGAGTATTTCATCCTATATATTTGTGTATAGCCTAGGTTTTCAATGAACCATGGAGGAAGGGAAATCCTGAAATAGAAAACTAGGCAAGGGCATGAAGAACCCAGGAGAGAGGAGGTTCCCCTCCACCATGACGTCTTCAAAGTTGGCTACTTGGGTGAAATACTTCAGTTCTTGGTTAGTTATCTTCTTAGCCCATGTCACCATTTGCTTGGCCAAGCACCTTTTTTTTTTTTAATAGACTCTCAGTCCTCACAGTTTACAACTGGACGATCTTGAGACATTTGCTTCATTGTCTATGAAAATGCTCACTCAAGAAGTTAAATCAAGGCAGCGGGTGCAAAAGATCCCTAAGACCTGGCTTTTGTGATCCTACATAGTTTCTTTACCCTGCAAGTCATCTGGGACTCATGTTCTCAGTCACGCCCTTCTTCCTTGTGGAAAAATATTAAATGTGTGGGAGACTCACGTGGCCATTCTGCCCTAACTTTCCCTTTTGGAATTTTCTTAGTCCTTGCAGATTATGAGTTGTTCTCTGCTGGCCAGAAGGAGAGCGGTGTAAAATCCAGGGATACCTTTACCCATTTCTGGCTCTTGGGATCCTTGCTTTAAAAATGCAGGAATTGAACCCAATGATTTCTTAGGCTTTTTTCAGTGCTTATATAATGTGGTTATAGAATTTCTATGGAGCAGAAACACATAGGATTTCACAATGAAACATGTAGGGAAGTGTGTGTGTGTGTGAGAGAGAGAGAGAGAATGAAAGAAGATATAGTCAGACTTGAACAGTCTTCTCTTAGTGGTTTCCTTCAGCCCTCCCTCCCCCAACCTCATCCCAATTCATACGTTGAAGCCCTAACCATCAGTACCTTAAAATGTGACTATTTGGAGACAGGATCCCTAAGTTGAAATAAGATTCTGAAAGTGGGTTATTATGGCATGATGTCTTATAGAAAGATGTCCAGTATGGCACGTGTCCTTATGAGGAGAAGAAAATTTGGACATCAAGATATGTAGAGAGGGAAGGCGACATGAAGACTCAGGGAGAAAGAGAAGGCAACTTACAAGCCAAGACCTGAAGCTGGGAAAAGACCTCCCCTCCTTCCCCCAACACACACACAGAGCTCTCTGAGGAGTCAACCCTGCCAGCATCTCGGTCTTGGGTTATGTGAAGACGCATCTCTGTCGAAGGCTGCGGAGCCCGAGCGAAGTTGTTATGGCAGCCCTAGCAAACTAATACCTGCTTTCCATCTATTCCAAAGGGCAAAACTGAATAAATAGAAAGGAAGAAGGTTCAGTGGCCTCTTCTCACAGGTTTCCTCACAGGCAGTTTAGGTAAATACCAGTGACCTTCGGCCTGACCCTGGACTTGGATGAGGAAGGCAGCCCCCACTGCCACTGTGGGGAGAAAATCTGGGAATTCTATGACACAATTCAGTCTTGCTGAGAATTTGGGGCTAATGTTTAACCCCGGGCATGTGTTGACATGGGCAATTCTTCTACAATAGAGAATTGTACCACATTTAAAAATGCATATCAAAAGCAGGCCTGATTTCAATGTCAGTTTTCTCATCTAGAATTCTCTTTTAATGATTTTTGGAGGGGGGGAGTGCTCTGGTGTGTTCGCCCCTGTTAATGAGTTTTCTGCTGTTTCCATTCTTGCCACTGTCATTCTGCGGACTCGCACGGGCATGACAGTTGGCCTGGCCATGTTTCTGAGCCACGTGCTATCCCTGGCTCCTCCACCACATGCATTATCTAGCTCCGCCTATTTGTCTTCGTTGCCTCTAACCATGTCCCAGTTTTCTGTGTGGCTGTCTCCTTTTCTCTCAGGGTCCTTGCCTCTGTCTGCTTAGGCCTTCTCTCCGCCATGGGCCTTTCTTGTCTCTGGGTTCAGAATGTCTAGCTCCTCTGCTCTTTCTTCTTTGCCTTGTTCTGCTGGCTTGCTTCTGTCCCTCCTTCTCTTCCCCTCCTGGGTGTTCCTGGGGCCCACCTTTCCTTCTCCTTTGAGACTTCATTTTCTTGTTGGAAGATGGGGGCTGATACTGTAAACATCACAAAAACAATTGCATTGAGAACAAGTCGCTCCCTCGGTGTCGAGTCTCTGCGTCAGCCCGAGACACCCAGACGCCACAGGCTGCGGGAGACGAGACTGGTACCGGAGAGGCATCTCGACCTCAGTCCCTAGACCCAACCTTCCAGAACCGTGAGACTCATGCCTGGCCACCCCCAACCCCCAGCTAGACTCTGAGCGAGCGGTCACCTGGGAAGAGAAAGAGTTAACCTGCTTTGCCCCTACAAGCACACTTGCCAGCCAGCCACCTGTGTCACCTCTGTGACCTGCCACCTGACTCACCGTCAGCTACTGTACCCCCCACGCTCCACGCTGTGACCAGCGCCTGCCCCTCACTCCAGGTGGGTTCTTGGGTGGGTTCACCTTTTGGCCACGGTTCCCGCCCTGCACCCTTTCCTCCTCCAGCATGTGCTGTTGCTACGACCAGGCAACAACAAAGGTCACCCTGCGAAGACTCGGTCTTTTATTTGTACACTCTGCGGTGCTGCTCTAGACTCCATCTTTTGAAAAAATATTTTCTCAAGTGTCCCTAAGGAAACTGCATGCGGGTTTGGCCCCTGACTCCTTCTCACTTGCTTTCTTTTTCCTCCTTCACCTTCTCTTTCATTCATCTTTTCTAGTGAATGACTAAAATTTGAATATGTATTTTTCCCACCCACTCGCGTACTCATTCATTCAGCACATGTGCATCCAGCAGCTAAGGCATGAGACGGTGTCTCTACGATGTCTCCACCTCTGGGACTTGGGCTCTTAGAAAAGATACCAGACATTTCTCAGTGTTCTCAGAGCCAGAAAGTATCTCTTTTAAGGTCTCTTTGAATGATGTTGGCCACTGGATGTGGCTTCCAAGTGGCTCCCATTTTATTTTATTTTATTTTATTTTTGAGACCAGGTCTGGCTATGTTGCCTGGGGTAGTCTAGAGCCCACAAACTCCAGTGATCCCAGGCCTCTTGCCGCCCAGCGCTTGGATTACAGGTGCGCGCCACCACGGCTGGCTTTTTTGAGAACCAGGTCTTGCTATGTTGTCGGGGGTAGTCTTGAACCTGCAAACTCAAGTGATCCCTGGCCTCAGCCTCCCAGCACTTGGATTACAGGCGCACACCGCCACACCTGGCATCAAATGGTTCCCATTTTAGACCAGGACTTGCAAGATGACACGCTTTGGGGTGACAGTGACAACAAAGGCTAGCACTTGGCCAACACATACATGGGGCAGGGTGGAAGCACATCCTGAGTGTGTGGTCAGCATTTGAGAGCAGCTGACCCAAAGCTTCAAGGGTGGCCACGGCGCAGCTAGTGGACACGTAGGGCCGAGGGGTCTCAGGATGGGTTGCCAGGGTGTCTCAGGCAGTCCACCTCTTTGGCTGACCAGGTCAGCCGGCCAGTACAAGGGACACGTTGCCAACGGTGATGACCCAAGGGAAGGACAGCTAAGATGAGGACGGCGCGTTTCTGACCCCTGGCCGGGGAGATGGTGGAGTGGCTTGTGTCCAGTTCGCCCTCCACCCCGGTCTCCCGCCCAGCGCCCCCGCACCCACTTACCTTCTGGGTCTTGGGCATGTCGGTGTGGCGCTGGGCGCGGACGGAGCGGGCCGACTTGTTGGGCTTGAGGGGTGCGCAGTACATCTCCAGCCTCCGCAGGTCGCAGCTCCGGAAGCAGCACTCGTCCACGATGCCTGTCTGGGGTGCCCTCCGGCTGCTGGAACCGTACCCGGTGGGCTTGTCTGCATGGAGCAAACACAGAGTGACCGCTTTAGTGCAGCTTGGGCTACGGCCCCAGGGCACACCACTTGGGGGACTCCCCTGGCCCCTCACTCCTCCACTCCATGCAGTCCCTCATGTCCGCCTCATCTTGAGGCTCCTGCAGCCACTCCTGATTCCAGATCCTTCTGGAGTCTCCTGGAGTCCACACCACCATCTACACCACACTCCTGAGAGCACTGACTCTCTCCCCACGCACTTTGTTTCTCAGCCCTGGGCTCAGTTCTCCCCTTCTCTGGCTTCTCTGGGGGAGGCCGTGAGAATTAGGAGATAAACGAAGGTCACAGTTCTAGCTCCATCCATGTTCCTGCACATGACACAAGCATGTCTTTTTGATGGCTGAATAATATTCCGTCGTGTACCTGGATGGCAGCTTTCTGACCCAGGCATCTATTTGGGGGCATTTGGGTTGCTTCCAGGAATCATGCTAGCAGAAATAAGCCAGAAAGAGAAATGTTGATGGTCGCACTTAGAGGAGGGGTACGGGGGAAACAAACAAAAGGACAAGAAAACATCAAAACTGTCAGCAGAACTGAAGCATAGAGCATAAGAGGGGACGGGTGAAAATCAGGGAGGGAGGGGCTCAGGAGATTTAGATGATGGTTCAAGGCTGATAAGGCAGCACGAGAACCCCAGGGTAAACAACAAGGTAAAATAAACAAGATAATAAAATAAAATAAAAGGGATACTTGAGGGTGGGAGGAGGTTGCATTTGATATTTTCTTCATCCTTTTAGCAAACCTGCCTAGTTTGGAGGCTTGGGGTGACCGGAAGGGGGTTCCTCAGCATCCCTGCTTTACTTACAGAGACTTTCCACCTGGAAGGGGCCCTGTTGACTGACGTGGACACTGAGATTCAGGTGGCAGCGGCTGGTTCAAAGTAGTGATGCAGGGAGGGCCGGGGAAGGGGCAGGGCCAGGATGCACTCAGGGGCTCCCCATGAAGCCCAGGGACCTCAGGGGTCCAGGGGCCCTGCACGTGCTTGACCTTGGGGGCCTCTTATCGCACCCATCTACAAAATGTGCTTCGTGAGATCTTCGCCGGGATCTCCTGAGGACTGTGTCATGTGACACATGCTGAAGAGCACATGGTCTGTGGTCCTGCATAAGCCCAGGTTTCCTTCCTTTGAGCTCCCTCTTCCAGGCCTGGGCATGTGCTGTGAAGACACAGACTCACCACTGATGGCATCTGGAATGGGGCGGGGAAGAAAGACAGCGGCCATGGGACAGGGCCTCACTGCTGTCACCCTAGAGAGGCCGGAGTCACCCATTCTTCTGATACACAGTTGCCAGGAGACCGTGACGGAAGGAACTCAGTGCCACCTCCCACCTTCCGAGTGACTGCTTGTCCACCAGGAAACAAAAAACCCTTTTTTTTTTGATATGTGCCCACCAATTCGACCTCTTTCCTTGGCCAGTAGGTTTTGGTTTAGTTTTATTTAGTTTTGTTTTGATTTGGACACACTTTTCTTGGCTCTAGAATGGAAAGAGAGGGCAAAACAGGCTGACATGAAACTTGAGTCTGAAATCTTTGTAAACGTTTTGTTAAACCAGATCCTGCTCACGCACCAATGCGGAAAGCAAACACCAGGGAGATGCTGACTTTGGGGCGTGGGGGTCATGGGGACTCCTGACCTCCTGGTGGTGGGGGAGAACCTAGATCTTCTCCGTTGATGTCCAGACCCCACGGAGGAAAGTTCGTGCACCAGTGACTGAGAAGAATGGCTCTGAGGCTGACATCCAGCCTCCACCCCAACACAGAGGACAGCAGCATGGTTTAAATAAAAAGCTTTAGCTGCACGTCCTAACAACACCACACTTCGGGATGGAAACATCAGCCTCCCCGTGTACATTCTGAACGGCCTAGTTCCGAATACAGACCCATGCTAATGGCCTTCGACCAAACTCATCTGGCAGCCTCCCTGCTCCAAGGGCCAAACTGTTCATGGCATTCTCGAATATTCCAAATGTTTTCCTGATGCTTGGCGCAAGAGCATGGGGGATATTCCCACTGCATAAGGTAGGTTTCTTGTCATTCTTAGGACGCCTGGGAGCAGGAACTCAGTGACCAGCCCCTGCGGTCTCTTGGGGCATCTGTTGCTTCAGCGTGGGGCGAACCCCAAGGACCCCTGCTGGCTGAGGAGCTTGGGAGGGGTGGGGAGCGCCCCCTTGGAGCCACAGCCATGTTTCACTTGCCATCGGAGGATTGACTAGCGCACAAGAGATGTTTCTGCTTGCCAACCGGAGCCTGGCCAGCGGAGATGCTGTTGGTCTCTTGGGCAATGTAAACAATGTTTTTGTTTTTTTGGTCCTTATTATCTCTTCCTGGGACTATAAACGAGAGGAAAGGCTTTTGTGGGCTTGCACAGGTCTTTGTCATCCAGAAAGGGCTTCTATGTGTCTGTAAAGTGGTTCTTTCGAGAGGTCAAAGGAACTGGCTCGTCAAGAGCAGCCAATACAGTTTGGTTTTCTCTTGGTGTTGGGAGGAAGGAGAAGATGAGCTCCTCTGCTCCGACTTGCCTAGTCATCACCACAGGCAATAGCTGTTCTTAGCTGGAACCACACATTTCTCTAGGAGATAGCATTGGGATGTGTTTGTGGACTAGGGAGCAGTCATTTGATGTAGGAGGGGTGGTGGTAGGAATGTTCCAGAACCTTCAAGCTTAGCTCACTGAGAAACAACTGACTTCAAAATGCATGCTCTGGATGGTCTCATTTATACAAGGGATAGAGGGCAAACAAGCAAACATATGGGCAAGAATAAGTTAAAACTGTCAACAGAACTGAAGCATAGAGCAAGGGAGGGGGAGAGAGTTAAAATCGGGGGAGCGATGAATATGCTAGAACGTAGCAAGCATTTGCATTCAAACATCTGGAAAGTCATCTCCCCTTTGAGAGCCTGTACATGCAGAAGCTCCTGTACAGCCCCCTGTTAGAAGATGAAGAGAAGGTCAGACATCTGTCCATCCCCTGCTTGATGATAGGAGCCATGATATGTCCACCCCTTCTGTGAAACTGGAAATAATCATCCATACAGCCACCAGGAAGAGACTGTTCCAGGCAACTGAGCTCCCACCTCTCTTAGATGCGCTCAGAGCCTGACAGAACTCAGTCTGTAAAACAGCTGTGCTTTGCTAATTCAGTGACCCATGAATTTGGGGACAGAGAAATTTCGGGCTTTTCTATAAAACTCTCTAAAGAACATCTACTTTACCTTCAGCGTTCCTCTGGCTCTGGCTCTCTCTCTCTCTCTCTCTCTCTCTGTGTGTTTGTATGTTTAAAATAGTGCTACACATACTTGGATTTTGCCATCAGTGTAACTTGTGGCTATTTCTGGTTACCGCTACAGAGAAAATTCCTTTTCTCTATTCATTATGTCTGAAATGAACTTGCTGCATTCCTTGCGTGTTCAGTACAGTACCTACTAGGTGTATGCATTTACCTATTGATTTTTAGAATTTAATGCATTCTCTGAGGTGTCCTGTAGCTCTGTTTGATTCCTGGATCTACATCAAGATATTTAACAACTCATCATCCCTCCCCACTTGCCACAGTGGAGGGTCCTAGCTTAGCTCCCTTGATGTTTAAGTGACTATTACTTCCTTTTTTAGAACTAAAATGAAGACCTTTGTTTCTCAGGATTAAAACAAGAAGTCTGATATAAGGTGACATATTATGAAGGCAGTAAAATAATTTACTCCAGGATCAATTTTAAGAAAAATAGTAATTTTTGATGGCCTTTCCATGGTAACTGTTGTCAGTACGACCAATTTTGATGATTTGTTCCAACCTTGCCTTTAAAAAGTCAGTAAGCACAATATAATTCTGTTCTGGTGGGTAATCAGAAGTGGTAGGTGAAAGGGGAACAATGATTGACTTAATATCAGAAAAACATCACTAAAAATTTAACCTCAGCATGTTAGGAAATCGGGCTGGCTTCTTTCAGAGGCAATGGACTTGACATTGATGAAAGGAGCTGAGTCAAGTCTGAAGAATGGCTGTCAGAGTCTCTAGGAGGATATGGGGCTCCTAGGGTCCTTTCTAGTCCAAAGAGTGTAACAAGCGATGAAATGGAAAACTCATGGAGGCCAATTGCTCAGTGGGGTTAGAAGCCTCGTGCATTGCTTTGAAGAACAAAGTATTTTCTACCTTAGAAAGTAAAACATGGTTTTCTGTTTAAGTTCCCCAAAAGACTCAACACATTTTCTTTAGTCAAAATTACCAAAAAAGCCAGCTGACTGTGGTGGTCACTTCTACAACAAGGTGTCACCCCCGAGTTTGTGCTCCCGGCATTAGGAAATATCAATCTGGTCACTCAACTGTGACTAGCTGTGCATAAAACACTGCAGAACCTTTTCTGCTGACAAAATCTGGACCTTGGAAATGGATGGATTTATTATTTTAATGCCTGCTGATCAACGATGGCTCGATAGACAAGTTGGCTGTCACCTCCCCTGGGTCTTGTTCCTCAAGGACCAGACATCACATATTGTCACCTTTCAAGTGTCACCTTCCAATTCTCACCGTTCAAAGTGGGCCATTTGAGAAGCGGTCCAATAGCTGGAATGCCAATGGTTAAAAGTTAACTTCTGTAATAGTAGCACTTCCCTTTAAATAATGCATGGTTAGTGGAGATGTTTCAGGGCAAACAAACTTGGTTTTGGGCAGAACAGTGGCATCATCAAAACCACAACAACTAGCTGAGTCTTACATTTTGTCATGGACGCAGCAACACTTTCTCCTCTGCTTCTGCAGGGGAAGGTGTGATGATGTGATGGGACGAGGCCCACCATTTCTAGTGCAAAGAACTTTGGTTGGTCAGTTATCACTGGTAAAAGCAGTATCACCTCTGTTGGTGCTGCATAAGCTTGTGTTTCCTATAGGTTTCTAGATGGTTGGAACATTGCAGTCTGCCTTAATTTCCTTTGGCATTTCCCCTCTTGATTAATGAGAAAGCTTGACTTTAATGATATTGATCCTATCATTGGTAAAAAGGAGACATGGATGTGATGAATCAGTATTTAAATAATGCAAATATTTTCCAAATAGGGAAATACTGGTTCTGAAAACACAAACTTGTTCCAAAGGAATATAACTATTCTCTAGAAATTGCTAACAGGAGAAGAGTTTAAAGTTAATTCTGTTTGGAAAGCAGAAAGTAAGAAGTACAATGGGTTTTGAGAGCTATTTCAAGAAATAGATTTTTGAGAACTATTTCTAGAAAATTCACAATTATGGGCTGGAATACACAAATGGGATTATTAACTAATAAGAAACTAATCTGTCTTTAACTTATTAAATAAGAATTGTTACAATCAACTTTATAGTTAAATATACAGAAGTCAGAAAATTAGCTTTCTTATACCAACTATTTACCCCAAATCTTGATCATTTAGAATAGCTTGGAATGCTATTTGTTTCTTAGGGCAACATGACTTCATGGGTTACTCTAATAAAATTCACTTGGTTGATATAATTTTATATGAGAAACTAGTAGGAAAGCTGGGTAAAATGTGAGACATCTTAAAGTTGCCACTATTTTACTATTTTAAGTGTTCTTTTCATACGTGGACAAGTGAGAGTCACTTTTTTTCAGTCTTTCTAACACCTAATGCCTTTATATGGAAAAAAAAAAAACTAGATTTCCCCCATGAATTCCTGTTATAAGGAGAATTGTGATAAAACTACTATCCAGACCAAAAATGAAATAGATTGAGTCACTGATAGTTCCTGAATACATAGAATTTATACAGAAACTAAAACCTTTGGATAAGGCCATGTTTTACCTTTTAAAAATTCTATGGAAATTACACTTGAATTAAAATTTTTATTAAGATAAATGTAATCATGTGCATATGGAAAGATGTTCATGACTAAACAAACCATATCATTTTACAGTCAAAATAACCTGCACACACACACACACACACACACACACACACACACACACACTCAAGGACATCGCAGGGAATTAAGCAATTTTCCATGAGGATATCAAAGCTCTTACTAAACAGTTTGAAGGTAGAATTTTCTAAAACATAGACCTACACCTGCCTTATGTGCTTCTAGCGAAGGCTAGGCATTTCTGCTTTTCTGCAGAGGGATTTTTCCAAGTCGGAGTGACCTTTGCCATCTGTAAAAGTGAACGCTGAGAAAATATCCTCTTTTCTACGAACTGCTTGTCAGAAGCTTTTCTTGAAAATCTATCAAATGGAGGCATCGATTTCACTTTGGCCTGTGTTAATTTTTAATCGCCCGTGTTTGCTGGGCCCGCTGCTGCTCAACTGAACGAGGTCATCTTTTCTAGGAATCACGGCCTGATTTGACCTACCGCCACCAACCCAAAGCTCAGCAGGTCTTCCTCAGTCACTAAATCCCCACAACCCAAAAGGCCAAAGTCTGCCCATTACCCAATCAAGTCCATGTTTGTGCACTTCAAAGTCTCAAAGGAGCAAGGCATAAATCCTCAGGACCGCCCCTTTCTCTAAACCCTCCCTTCTTTTGCAAGCCCCAGCTCCATTGCAGGTATGAAGCCCAGCTCTTCAGTCAGCTGTGGCAACCAAGGCCAAAGAACTTAAGTGCAGGACTGAGGGGTGAGAAAAATAAAGATGCAGAGACACGAGCGTTTTAGGATTCTTTGGAGAAATGGGCCGACAGAGTGGGAAGCAACGTGATGGATGACTCTAGCCTGATACAATGCCCCGGAGGACCTGCATCTTGCCAGGCCAGCAAAATTTACTAGCTTCGGTCTGATTCCAGGGCTTAGAGGAGATAGATGCAGCCAACAGAATTATGCTTTGGCCAGAGAAATGCTTGGCTGGACAGAAAAGCTGTCCGGAGGGAAAGGTTTGGTTTATCAACGTCTAAGGTAAAAGATAATCAGATGCCAAGAGGTCATTCCGATGTTTGAGTGATTTCCATTGGGTCTGCTCTGGAAGTGAGCTACCATTTTCTGGTTATATAATGTGGAGAATATAGAACAAAGCCCTGGGGTGGGGTATGGTCTGTTTGGGATGCCTGTTATATCACTAACAGGGCGTGGAATGGTGACATGCCATGGAATGGGTGGAAGCACAGGTTTTGGAGTCGGACAGACCTTCTCTACTTACTCACACTTCACCTCGGACTGGGTACCCTGTCTGCTGAGACTCAGACCCTTACGGCAAGATAGATTGAACAAGAGCACTGCTCAAGACTGTGATGAGAGCTGAGTGTTCCTTGAGCGTTTTGCACAATGCTCAGGTCACAGACCTCTCAATACGTGTTTGCTACGAGAATGGCGATGGCTGTGGTGTGGAGTTGGCCGACGCAGCTAGCCAGGCCAGTGTCATCTTCCTCCCAGGCTCTTAAAAAGGCATCCCTTGCAGTTGGGTAGGAAGAGATGGCCTTTGCCCACACCGGAGAACTATTCTCCATGCAAATCAATGACTAACTGCTCCTTTGTGAAGGCCATCTCAGTGCTTGGTGGGACAAACAATCCCGAATAGTTGTGATCTCTCAGAACAGACACTTCAGGTGACTCAAAGAAGCCTTATCTTGACCCTTTGCCTACCTTAGATTTCTCCCAAACAACCCACTGGTGAAAGTAACTGGATTTTTGGTGTTAATAGTCACCCTTTTATTTCAAGCCTTCCAAGTCAAGGGAGATGTGGGGGTGGCCCCAACACCCCATCAGAGGGACTTCCCACTCACTTTAACCTGCAGGTCTGCATTTCTCTCCCTTCTCCCCATACTATCCTCATCTCTCTCTTTTACCTTTTCCTCCAAATCGTCCCCCTGCTATTGACAGCCACCACCATCCTTTGTCATACACGAGGGGCTTTGGGCCAAAACTCATGGCCTGTCAGGTTTAGAATTAGGGCTGAGTCCACTCCCTAGGGTATCTGACAACCAGGGTGCCCACTCCCACCAACCCCACTTTGAGAATAAGCAGCCACCTGGTCTACCATCTCACCAGACTTCATCACTACTCCATCTGGTCCTGCACTGGAGTGAGCCGAAAACAGTCACCAGAGAAAAGAACAGGGTGGGCTGTTGAGGAATCACGGAGCTCGGTTATCTCAAGCTGTTGGGAAAGACAGCGCTGGAAACTGTAAGCTGAGCCTGGCTCCAGCCTGGAGATAGTGGTCCTGCCGCCGGCGTTATCTCCTCCCCTTACACTGCGATTGTGAGCCTGCTCTTTCAGATGTGGGAATGGCGCCCTTGGAGGCGAGACATCAGGTTCTCCTGAATAGAGGGAAATGCCCCTTTCTGGTACCACAGCAAGATGAAGCAGCCAGAGGAGTATTGAAACACGTCCTCTTTCTTTCTGTTTTCACTCTAAGGTCTATCATTTCGCTTTCTCCTGCACCTTGCCAGCTGCTCTGTGTTCTCAGGGCCCTGCTCCCTGTCTGTCTCCTTGCTCAGGTCTCTGCCTGGCACAGGGCTGCTCAGGGGACCTTGCCGGGGGGGGGTGTAACACGGTCAGGATGGCAGGTGAAGGGGGGATGGCTGCCAGGGCCCGTCTGGCAGGTCTGAAGGGATGGTGTCAGGAGGTAGAGGCCCTGTGAGGAGAGGCCGTGGGCCTGAGCCAGGGAGGGAGGTGCTGGAGGGCTGCTTCCACAGCAGCACAGGCAGCGCTTGGCACTACTGCAGAGAAGGAGCAGCCATAGTCGGCAACAGATTGAGGGAGGGTGGGGGAAGGTGGCGAAGGCATCGCGGATATAAATACCGAGGTATAGTGCCCCTGGGTGCCGGTTGAGTTGAGCATGATAACCTTTTCATGCCAGTGTGTCAACTGAGCTGCTCCTGGGGAGTGTTGCCAGGGCACCAAGCCCAGTGCACGGGCACAGAGGGAATAAAAAGAAGGCAATATGGCACCCTCAAAACAAGGGGGGATGCCAGCCCCCCATCCTTTGTAAACACACAAGCAACCCAGACTCCCTCATGTTGGTTACTCCTATAGACACCAACGGACGGGGGAGGAAGAAGCTCTCCATCTAACCACAGGGCTGAAGGACTACAGGAATGGCTGTGCTACCCACTTTTTAATTAACGATGTAGGCTGAACAGATCTTCTATGTAGTAGACTGGTGCTTCTCATGGTAGCAGGCAAGCAGATAGTGAGGGGAAACGTGATGCAGGAGTTGCTTCTTTGTCAGGTTTAATTTTAGAGGAAGGCTAGATTTATAGACCGTGTTGAAGGAAAGAGAGAGGATGGAGGAAAATGGGGACTACGTTCAATATGGAGGTTGGCTTGAGGGAGGAGGAGAGCAAGACCATCTATAGGGACTGCAGGGCAATTGAGCAGTGGGATGCAGGTGTGAAGAAGAAGGATAGCACAAACAAAGGCACCATGTGCTGGAGCTATGTTTAGCTCCACTATATATAGCTGAAGGAGTCAGACTATATTTTGCAACCAGAGCCCTAGGGGTTTTGAGGAAGGGGAGTGTCCTTGAGTGGGCTCCTAGCAGTGAGAATGAGTGTGAGAAGAGATTTTCTAAAAGCCTCTCCCTGTGGTCTTTTACTGTTATGCTCCAGAAAGCTGCATCTTCCAATGGGACTAAGTAATCTGCTGTAGGAAGCTGTGGAGATGGTAGACCAGAACGCTGGACGTCTAGAGCTCACCATCTCACTCCACTCATTTCCTGGTGAATGAACAGGATGTGGCTTTTGGTAATGGCCTATGCATTCATACACTGGGGGGCAGATGTATTGTTCCCCTGGAAAACTCTGTCTTCAACTCCATGTCATCACTTAACCATGTGAATGGCTTTCCAGACACATCTATGCCTGGTGCCCAACATCTGCCCAGATGCTCATCACCAGAGGACCATCAAAAACATGGCTTGTGAAGTACCATCCTGTTTATTGGTCAAGTACGTTAACGTGAAGGTTATTAAAATGTAAAAGGCTACATGAGGACATCTCAGCAAGTTGGGATAATCGTCATCGAAGTACAGGCAGGCATGCATGTTCATTTAGAGAGCAACTCTATCAGAGCTTGCCGCTAAACCTGGAAACATTAGACCAACTTTTGTTTTTTCCTCTGGAATTTTGCTGCTATAATTTTTTTCTCCCTTTCCCTTCATATCTGATCGGTTAACACAACCAATGGACATTCAGTGCTTTCCTCAAACGGCGTGTTTTATAATTTCATAGACAAACCCAAAGGCAGCTGAAGAGGTTCCTTAGCAATCTGGCCGTCACTGCATTTCCTCACTCCCAGTCGCCTCCCTCCCGAATAGCATTTTCTCTGGATTGAAGACATGATGTGAGCAGGGAGCCAGAGAGGTGTGGTTCGGCCACAGCTTATCTCAAAGCTCAGTCCTGTTCCCGTCTCTTCCCATCTGGGGCTGATGTGTCCACACTTCCAAGCCTCATTAAATCCTGTTAAACAAATATTATCAATCAAGAACAATCTCCTCTTATTCGTTTTCACTAAAGTCAACAAAGAAAAATGTTCTCCGCCTGCGCGAACGGCTGAGAAATCAAACCTGGACGTTTGTAGCTCTTCTCACATGCGCCAACACATTGCGAGGCGCTGGGTGTCCCCATTACTCCCTGAGTATCTCCTGCTTCCATGAATGGTCCTTCTGAGAACTAGAGACCGTTGCCTGGAAGTCGCTTTCCAGCTGACCCCGTGTCCATGCAGAATGAAGAGGGCTTGTGGCGAGCCATCAAAGGGAGGGCTAACGTCATCTCGCTGGGGAGATGCGTCACAGGAGGGATGCTCTGGGGTGACTTATTCCCTCGACACTCATCTTCCATTGGCTCCTCAGGCTCGGGGCTGGGCTGGCGGGCTGCATGGAGGGAGCAGGCACGCTGAGGACATCAGCTCCATCCTGGCCCGGCAGGAAGCAGGGCAGCCAGGCTCAGGTGCATGTCTCTACAGATGCTCAGTCTTGCAGCTGCAGGACCTCCACTCTCTGTCCCAGTCTTCAAGCAAGTCCTGCTTCCTTGTCCTGCCAAGCTGAGCCTCTCCCAGCGGAACAAGGGGGCCATCACCACTGCCTTCTCCATGGATGTGCCTCCATCTTCTCCCTGGGCTGCGAATGTGTCCACAGTCGCACAGATGCATTTAAAGCAAGGAGTCCCTGGGGATGGGGGGCCGCTGGCCGAGAGACACTTTGATTTTCTTCTAGGAGCTGAGCAACAAATCATCACTGGTTTCCTCTTCTGCTGCCTCCTTTGCTTCCGGGTCGAGATGACACTCAGGTCAAGGTCAACCTATACCAGCTCCCACCATGGCCTTGCGGGTTGCCCCCGCCTCCAGGCCCTGGCCTGGCAGGTGTTTCCTGCAGTCAGAGGAGTCACCGTCAGGAATTCCCTGCATTCTTCAGGACATCTGTGGCTCCCTTGGCCACTCGCCCCCTCTGGCTCCCTCGACCACTCGCCCCCTGCGGCCCTCACAGGTCACGAATCACCAGCCTTCTCCTTCCAGGCTGTTGACGTCTTCACATCTTCCACAGACCAAAGTCTTCTTGCTTCCTGGGCAGAGCTCCTGGCGGCCCAGTTTGCTGCCCCCTGAGCAGAGTTGGTCATCTGTGGCATCATCGTCATTGTCTTTTGCTCCCGACCGTGCCCTTCGGTCTGACAGCTCACACTTCCTCCATGTCAGCGCTCCCCGCAGAGTAGAGGACCTGGTTGAAGCCCCAGCGCCCCGCCCCGTCTCCACCCAGGGGCGCAGACAGCGGGGCAGGAAGGTGGAGAAGACGCAGCATGGACCCTGATCAGGAGTGAGGAGCTCATCACAGACCCCGCGGTGTAGTCCGGCCAGGCTGGATCCTTTTCCGATAGACACAAGTTTGCCCTGAGATCGCATCCTCTCTGTTTTGTATTTAAATGTGCATAGAAACGTCTTTGAATTTATATGAAATTAGAAGTAGAGCCAGGGCGACTTCCACGATAACGCATGCCCAGTGCTTTCCTCGGCTTGAGCGCCTCCCGCTAAGTGACCAGCAGCCACATGACTTCCAGGTCTGAGCCTACGGTAACTGCCCAGAGAGGCGTATCACACCCATTTGCCAGATGGGGAAACCAAGGCCTCAGATCACATCGCTAGTATGTCAGGGAGCCAGGCCACCTCCACCAGGAAGCCTTGGAAGTAGGAGGACGCCCAGGGGAGGACGGCTCTGGGGTTCTCAGAGGGACCCCTTGTCTGCAAGACATGAGTCAGGTCTTCTAAGGGAGACCCCAATCCAAGGCTGGCAGACAAGCAGTGGGTGGAGTCTCAGCTTCCAGAGGCCCTGGAGAGGTCGGGAGACAGCACGCGGTGTTGGTCCCTGGCGGGCAGGGTTGAGCGGATCCTCAGCTGGGGTTTGGCTGGATCCTGGGCTCCCAGCTCCCCCAGGACCCTGTGATTCTTTCCAGTTGGCTGTGCCAGGTGACCAGGGCCTGCATGCAGCCCCCTAAAAGGCCCGGCCTAGAACAGCTTTAGCAGAAATTGAAGTAAGACATTTCACCCATCATCTTGGTATCTCCACACATGATGTTCTTTGTCGATCTAGGTTTCGCTCGTTCATCCCACACGCACACATGTCCAGCCACCCCCCGTGTGCATGGACTGCTGCGTCTTTTCCACTGGACATCACATGGCAAACATTTTCCATCGTGCGCCTCGATCGTCACCATTAATCTCAAGCTGCAGAAGAGTTCAGGAGATGCGCCAGCCTCGATTGGGTCGTTTTCCTGTGACTGACACATCAGCCATTTCCAGTTGCATCTTTACTTTAATGACCACGGAAGTGTCTTTGCGTGTTGAGCTTTCCTTTCATTTCCCATGACTGATAAGAGTAAAATCCTAGGAATAGACTCGCCAAGTCAGAGGATGTTATCAGACGCTCCTACGCTGATGGATTTCTGCGGGGCCAGAAGGAAGACCAGATGCCCAAGCCGAGATTCGGTCCAGATTTCTTCTAGCTTGGAAAAGAGAGCCAAGATGGAGCGCAGACAGGCTCTTACCTGCTCCTGGGAGCCAGAAGAAGGAGCCCATTTCAGTTTCAGTTTCCTCCCAAGGAAACAGGGTGTGACCAAGACTTGGGTCTGGCATCCGAAGGTAAGAAAAAGCCCAGGAAAATGAACCTGATGACGAGATAGCCTGCGCCTCGACCTTCAAGATGTCCAATGATCTCTGGGGTGTCTTCTCTGGGGTGGAAGAGGGAAACTGGCATAGCCGCCAAGGAAGTCCCAACCCCCAGTGCCCGGAGTGGGAGCTGCCTCTTGAAAGTCCAGACCTGGGGCCAGGCTCCTTCGGAACCCTGGTTCTCCCTGGATCCTGCCCAGTCGGTCTCTCGCTTTCTCTTGGGGCGTCACCTACTTCCCCATCCCGCCCCACACTAGCCAGGTCCTTCCACCCTGCTGCCATGATGCTGATGCCCCTCCTGCCATCGTCCACACTCCCCGAGGTTCCTGAGAGCCTCCTGTCACCCAGATGCAGTTCTCAGCGCTGAGCAGCAGCAAATCAAACAGACAGAGATGGGGTAACCGGTCCTCACCCTTCAGAGCTCTGGCACCTGGACAACCTTCGGGAAAACCTGTCGTGCAGGGACGCTGAGGGCAACAGGTTGCTGAGAACTGCCTGGAGGAGGCACTGTCTGAACCTAGCAGGCTTCCTGAGGGCCCTGTGACCATTCCTGTCTGATGATGTGGTGCCACGGTGCAGAACAATGGCAAACTAGAGCTAAACGAGAGGTTAGCCTTTGTCTTCTGCTTTAATGGACTTCCCACCCCCCTGACTTGATCTCCAGCTGTGTCTCGTCTCTCTGTGTCCAGGAGCACAGCCCTGAGTGTTCATCAGGCTCTTGGTGATGCCCGCTGATGAGTAGGTGTGTCAGCCAGGTGCGCAACAGGACATAGAACTGGCACGTGAGGAATCTTCACACTGGCAAGAGAACGCCGGCCATCAGGGCTGGTCTCTGGAGGGCGTTGGCCCTGCTCCGGGTGGGGGAGGGGGTGGCAGCATTGGTGGTCTAACCAGTAGTCACCTCTACGGGCTGTGAACTAAGGCACACAGAGGGCCGGAGTCAACAGCCCAGGATGAGCGTCACCTCAGTCACCATCGTAGCCTCCCCCTGACAAGTGGACTGTGAGGCTGTGTGGTGGGGTCTTCCTAGCTCCGACGCCAGAGACAGTTTGCCGGAGTGCAACCCTGGCACCACCATTCCCAGCTGTACATCAGTTGGCCTCTTGGTTCTCATCTGAAAAGGGGATGTGAAGTTACCTTTCACAAGGCTCGGGTGGTGAGGAATGCTCATGGAAACAGCCTTCCAGCGGAGAACCATGATAGCCAGTCCTAGACCGTTTCTAGACCGTTCCTCGACTGTTTCTAGACCATTTCTAGACCGTTCCTCGACTGTTTCTAGACGATTTCTAGACCATTCCCAGACCATTCCTAGACTGTTCCTGACCATTTCTAGACCATTTCTAGACTGTTCCTAGACCCTAGGTCATTTCTGGACCGTTCCTAGACCATTCCTAGACCGTTCCTCGACTGTTTCTAGACCATTCCCAGACCATTCCTAGACTGTTCCTGACCATTTCCAGACCATTTCTAGACTGTTCCTAGACTATTTCTAGAACATTGTTAGACCATTCTTAGACCGTTCCTACACTGTTCCTAGTGCCTAGACTTGGGCTTCAAAACACAGACAAGGTAGCAGAAGGCCCAGTTCCTGTCCCCCTACCTACATGCCCCACACCTACCATTCCCAGTGCAAGACATTGTTTGTGTTCCAGCCAGCCAACTCCAGAGCTGACCGAAGAGGGTCCCTAAACATTCACAGGCCACTTCCACACACAGTCCTTGGCTAGTCCAACGACCCCACGGGGCAGAGTAGCTGATTTCCATTTTATAACTGGAAAGCTGAGTGTGTAGGTGATGCATCCTTCTGGAAGTTACTCTGGTGTCAAATGGCAGAACTTCTCTATCTGCCTGTCTGCCCCCAACTTCCATGAAATTCAGATTCATGGGTCCACAGGGGTCCTGAGCCAGCCAGGGATGATGGGGTTAACATGGCAGGGAGTGAGTGGGCAGTCACACAAGGATGCATATCAGTGCATCTCAAACTTGAACCACATCCTTGGCCTCTCAAGGCTGCTGAAAACAGACCTCACTAGCCTCCCCCCAGCCCGAGAGTCTGTCTCGATAGGTCTGAGCTGGTGGTCGGAAATTTGCATTTTTAACAACTCCCCAGGTGATGCTGGTGGTGTGGTGAAGGGTACCGGCGCGGGCACCTGACCGTTGGCGAAGCACCAGGTCGCCAGCCGGGAGGAGCGGGCCAAGCAGACTGGAGTCCTGGGAAAGACCTGACCGCTTTAAAGTCCTCGCCTCGCTTTTGCTAATCACCTAGTAAAGGTCTCCATCTGGTCATCTGGGAGCAGAACCACTTTTATTGCAGAGAGGAAATAAAATCACCTCCCGCCAAAGCAAGCAACTGAACTGAAACAACGAGCACGCGCTGATCTTTGTCCCTCCCTGTGCTGTTCCCATCGGCATGGCCCGTGTCACTAGGATCCCAGCTAGCACCTGAGGATGACACGCATGTCTCAGCCAGGAAATGAGAGGCTGGACTCCCCGGCCAAGTGGCAAGTGAGATGCACACAGGGTATCTGCCATAAGCTGCTTTTCCGAGGGCCGGGCTCACTTGAGTTCCAGGCTTTCCAAACTCCTGGTGCGTTTGCAGCCATTCTGTTCTGTAGCAGCTCTCAGGCAGGAGGCTGACTTCCTCAGCCCAGAGCCGCCTGTTCAGAGCCTGCACCTGTGCAAGCCCCACGGACAACACAGGCAAGTCAGGGCTGGGTTTGGGGCCTGTTAACAGCACAGAATCATCGGAACAGCCTGTCGTGGGTCACTCGGTGCTTGCTCGAGAAGCAGGAGATGCAGCACCGCTGCTGCTGAGAGACCAAGGGGCTGTGCAAGGCGGAGGACACTCAGACTGGCCGAAAGGAAAAGCATCCTGAGCTGGTCGTCATCGGATGCTGCAGAAGCACCAAGACGTCTCAGGTGAGCGTCAGGCTCAGTCCTGATGAGGGAATCGGGTCCATGAACCCAGCTGCTCCCACACAAGGTGTCAGGTAGAGGGCAAACAACGCTGTTTCTTTCCCAGCCCTTCTTAGAGTGGGTGTGAGGTGCCCGGAGCTTTACATCCAAAGGTGCCTGCAGGCAGGACAGTCACCTGGAGAGGGGAGGGGCAGGGGCCATGGCGGGCCTGGCAGTGATAGCCTTCCTCCAGCTCCCTGCTTCCATTTCCCTTTAAAGAAGATGTTGGGTTTTTAATGACTCCTGTTCTATCACTTCCTCCCGGCTGCCTGGCTGGGTCATTTCAGGGCTGGCTTCTTCACAGAGCTATTTCTGGAAGATACCGGAGGGAAAATGACCTCATTTGCTAATTGGGAAGCCAACTGGGTATCCCCAGAGTTGATCGGTCCTTCTGTGTGGAGGGGTCTCCTCTCTCTGTGTGACCGTTTCTCACAAGGAGCCACCACAGGACCCTTCTGTGTGGAGGGGGTCTCTTCTCTCTGTGGCCGTTTCTCACACTGGAGCCACCGCAGGACCCTTCTGTGTGGAGGGGATCTCTTCTCTCTGTGGCCGTTTCTCACAAGGAGCCACCACAGGACCCTTCTGTGTGGAGGGGTCTCCTCTCTCTGTGTAGCTGTTTCTCACACAGCAGCTACCACAGGACGCCCTGAGAAGGTGGGACAGACACGGGGACACTTTACAACATCTCTTGTGGCTCTAGTACCCACAAGGGTAGAAGGGAGTTGGAAAGGGTTAGAACACTTGATCTGGTCCCAAACAACACATAGACTAATCAAAAGCCTGACTAGCTCATGAACCAAGAGGCTCATATCATCCAGGGCAGAACTTTACTAGAGCAGAGGCACTAGACATTGTCCTGAGAAGACTTCCGAGATCATGGATGAGTTCTGGAAGAAGGTGTGCATGACCATTAACATGCCATGGTGGGGTGTGTGTGTGTGTGCGTTTTCCCAGAAAGCAGAAGACATGCAACAGAGTCTCAGGTGGCTCCATGACGTGAGGAAGTCTGAGAAGGCAGGACTCACAGAGAAGCTACTCTTGTGTCCTTGGTACCCTGTGGACCCCTCCAGGTTGACCTGCACATAGACCGCTTGTGACTTGGGACCATATCCCAAAGTCAGTGCGCAGGATGGGGTCTTGAAGTAAGTCAGCTCAGCCCTGCATCCCCTGCATCATCCTTTCACAGACTCCCCAGAAAATGCTTTGCAAACAGTTGTCAACATTGTCCTGCTTTGCAGGATCATTGGCCTCGTCCAGGTACTGAAGAGAGGTCCAAGTCTTAAAGAAATTGACTTGATGGTCCTGAAGCCTACTCCCCCATACTTAACAGGCCACCGGACCCCCATCTTCCAGGCACGCTTTTTAACTCTCCGAAGAAGCTAGGCACCCATGTCCAGAAATTCCTTTCATTTATCACTTCCTTAGATGAAAGAGCACGAAAGTATCTCTCGGAAATGTAAATAATTAACCAGAAAACAGTGCAGCATCAGCATTCACACCCCGGCAAAAGTTAGTTCTCCATCTGGGAGAGGACCTTCCATGAGGAAGGCTGGTTGGTCAAGAGAACGGTACAGATACTGGTGCCTGCTTAAGCTGGAAGGTTTCCTGGAAGAGGTCTTAACCTGTCTCCCTCGTCTCAAATGCCACCACCCTGATCACTATCACCACCATTGTTTCCTTCAGCTCATCTATCAAGAGCTGACATGACACTGTTTACTTAATGGCTGAGTTGTATTTTGTTTCCCTCCTCCCCTATCCTAGGAATGTGAGACCCATGGAGCCAACAGACCTCTCTGTCCTGTTCTCTGCTGTAACCCCAACACCCACCCCAGGTGTGCAAAGAGTAAGTGCTGCATGAATACATTTTCTATATGTGGACATAGGACTGAGAGGATAGAGAAACGGTGATTTCTTAGTGGCTCTAACCCCACTGTCTATCACCATTGCTTGAAAGATGTTGGCTGAAGAAATGAATGAAGAGGGACTACATGCTCAAGCCTTGTTTGTGGGTATCAGGAGAACGGGGTGATGCTCACGTTTTTCTAGCGTTGATATAGGGATTCCTTCCGTCATGACTCAAGTGATTCACAAGAAGTGTTCTCATGTTGCGCTATGTTGGGAGAAGATCGTCAAACAGGAGAGGACAAGACCAGAATGAAAAGTTAAAGCTAGACCTTTAAAACGTCTAGCAAGGGGGGGGAGGATAAGCCAAGCCAGGCCGATGTTTTAAAAGGACAGACAAACTCCAACAAGTAGGAGCCAGCATGATAGCACAAGAAGGGTGGGCTCCAGAAAGTCCTGGGACAACATCTGTAACGTGAGGCGGCTGTATGTTGAGAATGATGGAATGAAAGCCCAGGGAATAATCCTTCCACAGAACTTGGCATGGCTGCGGTTTTAATTAGAGTGGGAACTCAGATTTCATCCACCTATTTTAAGACTCATTTGGAGAAGCTGGAGAGGCTCCAGATAGGAGTAAAGGGGAAAAAAATGATTAACTGGTGGAAAATGGAGTTAAGATTGAGTCCCCCAAAGAAAAAGTAAGGAGGTGACTTCATCACCACCGCAAGCTGAAGGAGGTTAGTCTGGAGGAGAATTCCTCCTCGTCTCTACGGAGGGCGAGACAAGGGGAAAAGGATTTGTGTGCTGGAAGTCACACAAATCAGGGGGAGAATTTCTTGACTGTGAGGGAGAAACACATGGGCCAAGGTGCTGTGGGAAGCTGTCCTGGATCCCGAATGGCTGGGGTGGAGGCAGGGAACAGGACCTAGCGGCCTCTTGGCAGGCCTTCCATCTTTGACTCTGGAGTCAGAGTCACGACTACGAGGGACCCCCATCCCAGTCACCCCCATTCCCATCAGAAGACAGACCCCGCACTGTCAGAGCCCGAAGGATGCCCCTGGGACGAGCTCGATTGTTCTCTTCTGAAGGGGAAGGAAACGGATGGTGTTGCTTCAGCTGCTTCCCTTCTCCAGCCCCCACAGAGAGAGACGTGCTTTTGTCCTGACAGGCCACCCCCAATACTGGGATGGGCCTGCTCACCATCTTATGTAGGGATGGCAGATGTGGAGCCAGGTGGAGACAGGAGATGCCTTCAAAAATCAAGGAACACGAGGGCCGTGAGGCTTCTCCAAGCTAATTCAGACAGATCTCTTGGCTGCTTGAGCCAGGAGGTGGAGGTCATGGATAAGTGTCTCCAGACCCAGTAGTTCTATCTGTATGGGATTAAAGTCCAGACCTTCCAACTCCTTATTCTACACTCTCTCCCCCCATTCCAGATTTGGGAGGACCATTTTTAATGAAGATAGGCTGGATAAGAACATATCTTTGGTAACTAAATTGAAAAACAGAGCCAGGAAGAATAGAAGTTCTAGTAGTAGATGGGTCACCCATTGGGAGACTAATTTCTCCATATTTTACCAAGACATTTGAACCAGAAATATCTGAAAGCATAGTCCTAGAGAATATATTATGATTCTGTCTCCCTCAATTGTAATTATAAACATACTCATGAATAGAATCTCGGTTGCTGGTCTACAGGAATGAGTCTGTTTTGAAGATCATTTGTGATCTTCCATGTAATGGATGATTCTCCATCATATTGAGACTCCAAAGTGGAAATTCTCACTATTTTTATTTTGAAAATATATGAAAATTTGAATGCTGGGGCCAGGGATTTGTACTTCAGTCGTTGCCCACACAAGGCTGCTTCTAGCCTTTTTCCTTTGGGCTGTCTCCTTTCTGAGCTTTGGGTTAGCTCCATGGATGAACCACAGGAGCTGTCTTCTGAATGCACCATTAGGATTCAGCATCTCTCATACCAACATTAATGTCTTTGCCACTGACTAATGTCAACCAAAGTCAAATCCTCCTTTGGATCTGGCTATGTCTGCACCATCATTCTGTTGCTTATTCAGACTCAGAGTCTTTAATCATTTTTGTCTGCTTTCCCCCTTTATCCAGGCAGTCAGCTCTGGGTCATTTTCTGTCATTATAGCTCTCAGTTCTCTTGACTTTCCTGCCTCCACATCTTTCCTTCCCTTGACTCATCTTTTAGATAAGCTAGAGCAAAGTTCACAGGTAACAGATGGCTGTTTCAGAAGCTAACAGTGACAACTAGGAGAGGGAGATATTTGGGAAGAAGATTGAAGTGGATTCACTTGGGAGAAGTGTGGTGCCCCCCATCTTCAGAGCTTTTGGGAAATTCATGGATTTGCAAGGCCTGGTGTCACAGGCCATTTTATGTAGCTACTGTATAAAAGTGTGATCCCCCAAGGACTGGGAACTTTGGAGCCATCTGATTTAGACATGAACAATCTCATTTAATTTCTTGATTGTAATTTCTTGTCAGTAAATACTGACAGGTGGAGTAAAGTGAACATGAATGCTCTTTGCATTATAAAAAGCCCACAACCCAGCTTCCATCAGTTTTGAGTCGGCTGGTCCTAATTGTTATCTTATGCACTAATGAGAAGTTTATGAATCATTTTTGTTTTGTTCAATAACACTGAGCAAAGAGAGAAAGACCAAGAAAAGATACAGGTATTCTCTTGAGCAGTCTCTCCTTCGCTCTCTCAACTCTGGATAAGGATAAGGTATGGGGTTGTGCAGGATAAGGTATGGGGTTGTGTGGGCAAGGTCACCAGGAGCATGGTCAGTGTTTTCATGCCTGGGGTGCTCTAAAGCCTACAGGGAAGAGCGTCTTTCATGCAGCAGACTGATAATAAAATGTTGATGGAGGACTATGTGCCAGGCACTGTGCTAGGCACCACCAGGCCCTTCTGCAGCAACTTAGAGATGATTTAGAGATGACACCACTCGTGCACTGATGCTACCAGGATCTAGGTTTTCTAGGTAAATCCTGGGTTTTGTATGGATGAGAACCTGAATGATGTAACTCTCCAGAGCTCTAAGGTGGTCCTTCTATATGTATTCTTAGTCAATAACCAATATCTACTTTCCTTTCCATAATAGTGGAAACACTAATTTTTAGCAGATACTTTTCCCCAACCTCTTTGGCATGTGACTATTTGTTCAAATCCCAGACAATGGAATAGAAGAGAAGAATCATGTGATAGCTTCTGGGAAACTTAAAGACAACCTTACAAGACAACCAACACGCACCCCTTGTTTTAAAGAAGAATCTTCCCACTGGCTGTTTGGTTCTAGTAGCCATCTTGAGCCCTGTCTATGAAGGCCACCATGGAAGGATGGTGACTCCTGAATCCCGGAGGATTCTGTGGCAAGAACTGCTCTACTCCGCACATAGTTCAATAATCCTGAGCTGCATCTCCTGGGAATTCTACCTGAGAGAGAAATAACCTCCATCTTGTTGAAGTCAGTATCATCCTGGGAGGATATTCCTTGCAAAGAATTTTGCTGATAACCACTTTTTGAATGAACAAAGCTTACTGAAGATCATTAGAGGCTACTGATACCTCAAATATCCTTATTATAGATTTGCTCGTTGAAGTAGAATATATTTATATGGTGCTTCTGGGGAGAAAGGTTAAGAGATCTCACCTAGAGTGTATGAACCAAGCAGGAGGAGACACAAAACAATCCAGCTTGAGGGGTTTGCAGTTCTGGGGCAGGGACCATTGGGAGGAGGAGTGAGTGAAGACCAAGGGGATTGTCACTAGGGCATCTCTGCTCTTGATAAGATGGAAGAGGCCCAACTTATGCTTGGTCTATTTAACAGTATAGATCAGGGACGGTTCTCTTCTAGGAAATTCACCCAGGTCGGTGATTACACAGAGCGAAAGTTCAAGTTACATCAGTATTAGGTTAACAGCCATGATGATACCTTTGTATCAGTGATTCTTGATGGAAAAGGGAGCGCTAGGGTTAGATGAATTAAGCGTTCTTCCAAAGTGAAAAGGGGGGCCCTGCTCCATGCATCGTCAGTCATTGATTTATTCACTCACATATTCATTCAGCAAACATTTACTGTCTCCTATGTGTCAGGCGTACTCTCCGAAAACAAATTAAGGAAACTGAAATCTATGGTGAAGCAATCGTTTCTAATCTGGACAGTCTGCCTGCAGCACTCATTCCATTTCAAACACAGTCACTTTAAAAAGCCAACAAAATGATTCATTCGCTGCTATAGTTAGGATGCTGTCTTCAGTGTTGTGGAACAGGTGACAGTGCTTGTGTCAGGCAAAGGCTGAGCCTTCATGGAGTTTATGACTCAACGGGGAGATAATCTGTAGACGTTGCACAAGGTGGAATCAGGCTGTGTCCTCGTAGGTACGAGGTAAATGAAGGTTGAAAAAAGGCTTCACTGAGGAATGACCTCCATGCACAAGTGACATGGCCATCTTAAAGGTCAGCCCGATACCCCATTGCTATCATGTTTATCTGCAGAGGGCAGGGGAGGCTGTAGAGTTGCTTTATCACTGTTCCTCCCACCAGGGGAATGGGTGGAGGCGCCCTGCAGGGATGTTGAAGAGATGGCTTTTCAGTGGAGACACTGAATATACTCAATAGCCTTCTAGAATCCTCGTCTCCTTCTACCCCTCTTCACAACAGAAGCGCCCTCTGCACCTCCAGGGCTTCCTACACCTTGTCTCTTAGGCAGAAGGGAAGGGCGGCCAAGACTTGGCACAAGGAGCTCGGAGCAGCTCCACCTCATCGACCCTCCTTTTCTGCTCTGCCACCAGAAGAGGGGCAGGAGTGACCAAAGGTGGGCTCAGCCACGCTGACTGGAAAGGTGTGTGAGGAAGACTTGAAAGACGTGCTTTGAAAAGGCGATGGTTTCTTCTGACCTGGAGCATCCGCCCAGGTCTGTTCACAAGTGTGCGTGTTCACAGAGCAGACCCGTTAAAGGCCAAGCACCCTTTCTCAGGCTGCAGATTTACCCCCACCCATCCCTCTTCTTCTACTGAATCTCATGCTTGTCTCACCCAGTTTACTTATTATTGGCTGCTCAAAACGGAACGTCTCCTTCCTTTTGCATAACTCTCCTAGAAATTGTTCCACTGTGAGGAGCAAGCAAGTAGCACAAAGAGCTAAGTGACCTCTCCTGGTTGTGCCAAGAGTCCGCTCTGCCCCTTGGCACCGCTTCTCATTTCTCTGTGGTTTCTTTTGCTCTTACGGCCCCAGCAACCTCCTCCTGTGAATGGAAGCACAGCCACCAGTAGGCATCCTCTTGGAGGCAAATGGACTCTTGATAAGAGTGCTAGAGGTACATCGGCCCTGATCAAATACTACCTTCTTGGGCTCTCTTCCCCTCCCCCACTGGAATACCATGGCCACCTACCAGCTCATTGGGAGAGTCTTGTTATTACTTTGTGTTGGCAGATGAGGGACACATTTGCTTTCAAATGTATTCGGGGCATTTAGGTTCTCTTGTTATTTTCAAATTCCATTTTCTTAAGACCTACGCCCTATTACCATGGCAGGATGCAAACCTATACACTGAAACCATGCTCAGTGCTGTAAGCCAGCGTTACCTCAGTCTATACAACCTAGCGAACCCTGCATGCTGATGATCTTCCATCCTTCCAGCTATGTGTCTAATTCTAATTTGTTCTTGCTGATGCTAAGAGTAGTCCTGTAACCCCTTAGGTGACGTTTCAGTAGAAGGGACACTTCTCCTAGGTCGTTGTTAGTGCAGGATTTACGATCTAGAAGTACAGAATTACAATGACTCGACCTTGAAAGAGATGTCAGGTGATCTTGTCATGGAAGGTTAATCTGATCCCGATCAGAGGGAAAAAGGAAAATGACTGGGAAATCAGAAATGTTCCTGGAGATAAACCAAGCAAAGGCCAAAATAGCCATGCTAGCACCACCCCAAGGGAGCCCCGGATTGATCTAGAATTTGATCGGTCCTTCCCACATGGACCTAGTTAGTCCATTCCCAGGGCTCCTTTAGGGGGTCCTGTTGGCTCTGAAGTCTCTATGGAATTGTGTCAGAGCTTAAAGCTGCCCTCAGGCCTTCTCTTCAAGGATCAGAGTCCATTGTTCCCCTTGAGGGAGCACTTGAGGATTTCTCCCTCAAACAAATAACCTAAGAATTACCCATGTTCCTAACCATGTTCGCTTGCTTGTTTATACAAAGGGGAAATAAATTTCGAGGAAGTCAGCACTTCAAAAGACTGGAGGGCAAGCATCCAGCCTAGAGATCCATGGACATTTTATGCTTTCCCTTTCTTAACACTTCATGAATTGAGGACCTTTCCAAACAAGGGATTCCAGTATTTTCTGGAACGTCCCAGCAAGTGTAGAAAATCAGACAGGAACTACAAGCCTGACTCCAGATGGAAGCCATCAGGGCACGTAATTGAAGTTGCCTCCCTAGGTTGGTCAGGATTTAAAAGAGAAATGACCAACAGTTCCAGCGACACCTGGTAGTGAGGCTCCTTGACCGCTGGGAATCTAAAACCGGTGGCTAGAACAGCGAGCGTGCAACCATGGACGGTGTAAAGAACGAGGTGAGAAGAAGAAGGTGGGGCATTGATGAGCAATCTATCCCAGGGGTTGGGAAGAAAAGAAAGCGCAGGGGAAGCAGATGTAGTTCTTCCAGAAAATTCCAGAGCATGGGGCTCTCACCATTCTTGGCACTCACCATCGGGACCTTTCTGGCTAAAAGCAGAGCATCTGAGGCAGGAATCTTAGAGGTCTGGTTTAACACTAGGCCTCTTGCACCTGCTACGGAACCTGACACAGAACAGACGCGTAGTCAATCTGCGTACAGATGCCAACCGTAGTCTAGCACCTCAGCTTTCAGGTCTACGAGGCTTAGCTCGTGTGGTCTAAGGTAGACCCTAGGGGTCTTGCCAGTGAGACCCTTAGGGGCCATTCTGCATACTGGTCTGACACCCATCTTTAAGGGACCCTGGGACGTGCTGCTGTGATCGACCCTGTGGTCAGTGGAGAAAAACTGACCAACGTTAAAAGGACTCTGTGTTGAAAGATACGTAAGCTATTCTCTTCCGATTGACGAATCGCCCCTAAGGGAGGAAGGCCAGCCAGGAGTTAGGTGGAAGAGGGAAACCTTAAGCCTGGACCCTGCTGCGGTAATCTGGCCCTTGGAGACATCTACGCAACAGAGCAATTTGAGGACATGGGCCCCACAAGAAAACAGGCACTGCTTTGCTGAATAGTCTCATCTGGAAAGTGCTGGGTTAGCAACACGTTGCAGCTTGTGAGAACTTGTGACTTCAACGCGAAGAAAGAGGTCTTAATTAAATGGGGTGTTTGTGAACCTCCTTCAGGAGTTGGGTCTTGGGGGTCGAGGAACTGAGACCTTCGTGAGGATCGGGGGAGTCCTCCCAGAAAGCTGGAAGCCCATCGCTCCGGGGAAGACTCTCCAACCACCGCAAGGACGCACTTCTCCCTTGACAAGCACAGTCACCGCCGGCCTCTGTCGCCGAGCAGGGCTGAGCCTGGACGGGGAGCTTGGGCTCTGAACTGGAAGGGTCCCTGCTGGACTCTTCCAAGCTAGGTCTTACGGGCTGCGAGTCTCCGGCGTGGGGAGCGCCTTTGCTTCGAGCAGAGGACTGCGGAGAGATGCGGTGGGAGGGGCCAGCGTGTCTCCGGGCCTCAGCCGACCGACTCTGCTCTTCCGCTCAAGCCAGGCAGGGCTCACGAGGCCCCTTGTTTAGCAGAGCACAGAGGCGGACGGGGAGCGGGAGCTCGAGTCTGCTTGACCAGGGCCACAGGCGAGTGCCCACCCGCCCAGCGCCCACAGGAGTGATGGCGGAAGCGCCCCTGTTGGCACAAGTAGGGAGGAGCCTGGCTGAGGGAACGTTCTTGTGCCTGGACTTGGAGGAGGTCAAAGAGGGGACAGATGAGCTGGTCTGAGGGCTGCTGTTAGGGCTACGGCTGCGCAGAAGGGGGTGCAAGAAGAGACAGCGTGGAGGCCGTATGCACTGAAGGGGACGGTCATGGTGGACGCTGGGGTGAGGTGACCAGTCACGGTGGATTCTGGGGTGAGGTGACCAGTCACGGTGGACGCTGGGGTGAGGTGACTGGTCTGGAGGAAGCTGGGGTAAGGTGACCCAGTCATGGTGGATGCTGGGCTCCTTTAGGGGGTCATGGTGGACAATGGATGAGGTGACCAGTCACAGTGGACAATGGGTAAGGTGACTGGTCACGGTAGACATGGGGTGAGATGAGCGGTCACGGTGGATGCTGAGGTGAGGTGACTGGTCACGGTGGACAATGGGCGAGGTGACCAGTCACAGTAGACAATTGGTGAGGTGACCGGTCATGGTGGACAATGGATGAGGTGACCAGTCACAGT
>PVHY01003066.1:0-59805 GCA_004024945.1 Uropsilus gracilis
TCCATCCCTAGTAGCTAGTCACTTGCTTCTACCCCTCACCCCCCAGTAACCTCTGTTCCCACTTAATTATCTCTCCTCCTATCCACAAATATCTCCTATCTTTCTCCTTCCAAATGGGAACCATAAAGTGGAACTGGGGTAGGTAGCAGTCTCCTCCCCATTGCTAGCAAGCTTTAGAAAGGAAGCAGGAGAAGCTCACAGCTCTGTTATTTTAGGAGAAGGTAAAATAGTTTTCACATAGCTTCATACACATTGTCTTACTTGGTTGTAGTAAAAAAAAAAAAAAAAACCCAGATGTTATTACCCAGCAATATTTATGACATGCTCTCCTTTCCCTATTCAGTTTAAGAGGCCTACAGCTAAAAAGATGTCTGTAAACCAGCCAAGATCACACAGTCGGTGCATATAGCCTGACCTGCCACCAAGGGTAATGTTGGTTCACCGCCTTTCCTTCTTGCTTCACCCATGATGGTTTCAAGCTAATAAGATGAAGACCATTTATGGTGTGCTTTGTAGTCAAATAGACTTTCATGAACTGGGCTGACCTGGGGAAAGTAATCATCAAGCATGACTTTACTTCACTGGAAAAATTTGTTCTGGGTTCTAACAACTGATTTACATACAATACTTTAGGACACAGCTTATTTTAAATTGAGGACTGCCTGTACTAAATTTCTAAGGATAGAACGATAGTTCTTTTTATTTTTCCTGTTCTGCTTTTGGAAACTACCAACAAGGGTGCCAATTAGCACCAGATGGGACAGGGACTGTGTGATGTGGAGCTCCAACCACTGGGAACTGGAACGAGTCCACTAATGTATTAAGCAATCAAAGAGCCAGACGTTGGGCAGGATTCGAGTTTGGCACAATGTAAAGCTCTGATCTGTAAAGACCCAACTTTACACACGGAATCTGTCCCATCTCCACTCATTGTCTGTGGGGAAACACAAGGGAACTGGGACTGGAACTCTAGTTCCTTCAAGAACACAGGTCCATGCCTTTCTTTCTGGATCCTTTATCGCTTTTGAACTTGAACTAATCTTTATATAATAAATAATGGACGTGTTAATCTCTGTTGTCTTGGAAGCTTAGGTTTTTAAATATATCATTCTTCCTTAACTGTCCTCACATTTCTGTACATCTTGAATTTTGAAATTATAACTTTGTTACGTACAAAGTCAGGTGTGGAGGTGATGCAGAGTAACTTCAACTTGCAGATAATTCGGACTAATGTGGTAGTAAGTTATGCTTACTGAAAACACAGAGAAGTGAAGCACTGCGGGAATTTCTATTGTCAGCATTCAGATAAATGTCTATACTTTTTCCTCACCTAGCTAGTTGTATGCCTGAGATGCAAATGAAGTGACTACAGCACAGCCCATTTGGCTTGTTGAGGACTGTTGCTTACCACTCACTACATAATTCATCAGCTTTCCCAGGCAGTGATCTAAGTCACCTTGAAGACAGCTGAACACAAGACAAATCAAACACATTTTGTCTCTATTTAATAGAAATGATAGAAGTTATGCTTCATCCATAAATGAATGGGTTGGATTTTGAGTAGTGCTTCCCAACTTACTTTCTCATATGGTACACATAGAAAGTAACATCATTGAGCTCACTGGACTAAAGAGATAAGAAGGAAAGTATGTAAGGGTTGGAGGCACTCTATGTCCAGCTAACTGGCCAACCTCAGTGCTGGCGAATCAATGTTTCCGCCTACCTAGATCCCCTCAGTAACACGCAGAAGTGTCAGCTCCTACCAGTAAGCACATAAATTTGGATGTTCTGGATGAAAGGATATTCATGGACCTTTTGAAGGTCCCAGGATGACTTTTTAAAACAAATTGACTGAGACTGAACTACTAATTGGTGATTTTATTAACAACTTAGTACCAATTAGTACCTTTTGGGTACTTTTAGTACATAACCAGATCTCAGAATGTTAGTTCTTGGTTAACAACAACGATAAGGCACCTAATATCTGAGAGTCAAGTTCCTGGGTGACACAGGACTGAGGGGGTCTTCCAATGAAAAGACTGCCAGGGCAAATGTCAGGACAGACCCCACACACCAGATCATGGGCCCTCTTCCTGCTGTGTATTAAAATAGCTCATTAGAAAATAAAGAAAAAAGGGGAGAGTTTCTGCTTGCATGAGCTTGAATGTTTTTTATGATCTTCCCAGGTCAATGGAAACAGAGAAAGCTGCCTAATGGGCTGACTGCTGCATCCAAGTCTACAGTTTGTAAAGCAGAGGCCTCTGACTTTTCTTATGAAATTCTTTTTCTTTAGGGTTGTTTTTGCCAGATCAGAGAGGAAGCAGTGGGCTGAAATCAAGTGGCATGACTGAATGACTGGTGCTAAGCAAATGATTCGTGCAAAGGCTTCATTGGGAACATTCAGACTCATAACAATAGTAGTTCTGACATGACCACCTCTTGCCTGAGAAACTCATAAACATGGCCTGGAGGATATCTTTTTTTTTTTCTTTTTCAGCAACTGCTGGGTCTTTAATTTAATTATAAGCTACAAGAAAGCTCCTTAAAGAGGCAAAGTGTATACTAGTATCCAGAGGATACTCACTCTGTCCACAAAATTTAAGACAGTCAGCACTGCTGGAATTATATGTTCTAATATGAGATGAGTGGACGGGTGTGGGAGAAATAAGAGATGCTATCCTCCTCATCCCCCACCCAGACTTCAACCAAAATTGTTTTTGAGGTTCAAAAATATTCACATGACAGCTTTCTATGTTTGGCTGCAAAAGGATAAACTGCAATGCCAAGAAAATGGTTTCTTCTATCTGTTACGCTTGTAGTGATATCATGGGACTTAAGTGAATACACACACCAGGTTTGTCCTCTTCCTGGAGGGTTACCCCTTCATTATTACCATTTGTAGCATATCTATCATGTTCTTTTCTCTCTGACAAGTTTGAGAAGTGAGCAAGGAGAGATATCAGCCCTCCACACAAGCACCATGTCTTGAATGGTCACCATCTCTTTCTGGTTGCACAGAAGACTCAGTATGTCTACTCCAAACTGAGAACTTGGGGCTCTAAAAATAAACCATGGAAAATCTTTTCTCTTACCATATTCCAGCAAGATGAGTAGGCCCTTACTTCCCTGACAGACAGACAACATCAGAACTCCCTTTTCTAAATGGATACTGATCTCAAAGTCAAATAGAGTCAAGTGTGAATTCCATGTCCACCATGCAGTAGTGGTGTAAATCCATGGTCATTATTTAGCATCTCAAAATCCATTCTCTATGCTATAAGAGAGAGATAATAACAAAGCCATTTGTGCTTTCTTTTTTCTTTTTCTTTTTTTTTTTTTTTTGGTGTGGAAATGGTAATACATGCAAAATTGTTTTATGTGTATCTTACACAAATTAGGATAGAGAGATTTTATATGCAAATCTCTATCTGGATCTCTAGCTATGTATCAATAGCTAGAGATTAAGGGAGTGAGACTGACTATTCAGGGTCACCTGCCCACTGTCTCTTTCTGGCTTCACAGGAAACTACAGACTGAAAAGTTTGGGTCATGGGGCAACCTGTGTTGAACTCAAGTATTGTGTGTAAACATTTTCACTTCTTTCCGAAATAGGGAGACCAACATGTGCTTTTAACACTTAGAGCTAGTGCTGTTGGATCCATTGTTAGAAACCGATGATATATTATAGCAGAGATGTGAAGTGAAGCATGGCGAGAGGGAGTGATGAAAAAAACAAGGGAGAAGATTTTTATATTTACGTGTAACAGCCTAAACCTCGAAACAGCCACGAGTCTTATTCCAGCAGATTCAGTGCCCAGAATTAAATGGAAGAGATTGCCATTTTATCTCTTGATTAAATTCCAGAGAAACCAATTCTAATCTGCCATGTGCATGTGTTTGGTAGTATCTCTGGGGATCAATGTTTGGTCCCAAGTAAACAGAACATTGACTGGACATACCAACCACCAAGACACAACTGTGTTCTAGTGGAGAGATTTTTGACACCTTGTTGTAATTTAACTATTGCAATGTAAGCAACATTTTGGCGTATGATAGTGATAAGTTACAATCATTTGCCTTCCTTTCTGAGTGTATCTGCAAGTCTAATATGGAGAAATAAAGTTAACTGAAAATCTAAACCATGTTTCAGGATTAACAGGTAAGACATGATATCATCCAAACTTATCTTCCTACCGTCTCCTTGAGCGATTTTTTCCTGTTTAAGTTCTTTTACCATTAGTAATACTTTTTCCAAATGCTTATTACACTTTTTCTCTTCCTCAATAAGTATCCATCTTTAGTGAGCACAAAACCACACTCATTAAAACTGCAAGGATAATATTATGTTATCTTTTCCCTTTAGGTTTGAAGAAAGAAAGAGCATAGAGAAAGGGAAGAAGGGCTTGTATCATCTCTGTTCCCCTCCTCTTCTGGCTCGCATTCCATTTTTCCCTGAAGTCTCTGTTCTATCCCAAATCCATTCTAGGAAGTTGCAGGGCTTCCTATCAGGTTTTCATTGCACTGCAAGGAGACCAGTGCCCAAAACTCATTTCAGTGTGTGACTAAAACTTCAGAGGCCAAGATGATCCTTTGAGTGATAGTGGCAGATGACAGATCACTCTTCTATCAAGTCATTTTTCTCAAGCATCCACATCAATTTGGTTGCGCTGAGTGAGTCAAATACTTACAACACTAGTTCTGGCAAAGCAACACTACATTTATTGATTTTTTTTTCTATGCTTGACAAGATGTCTATGAATGTCAGCAAATTTGATTCATTCTATGACTGGCTTCATCTTTCAGAGATTTTTTTCTCTAAATTGCCACAATGTTCATTTTCATCAATTTAACTAGTATTACAATAGGTTTATTATGTTTGTAAAATGCTTAAAATTCATTAGTAAGGAATTAACTCATGAATAGAACAAATGTGTTGAGAAAGTAACCTACATCTGTTATTCATTTATTTATTAACAAATTAAAATATTAATACACACATGTATAGGTAATAGATACATGTCTATGTTCTTTTCTATATTATATATAGTTATATGAACATATTATATACATTTTCTAAACATAAACACATACTGGATTTGTTCCTTTAAAGAACCTTAATATACAAGATTGCAGCTAACACACAGGAGACCCATACTGTTTCAGGCTGTATAGAAAGTCAAGAACACAATTTTTACTATAACATTTGAAAATCAAGCGAATCAAATAAGTTTAAAAAATACTTCTCTATTTCCTTCATGTTAGGCCCAGAAACAATTTATGCTAAGAGAGATCACTGCTCCTTCTGTCAGACTTATCAGTTGGTATGTGCAAAGGTAATATGAATACAGAACCATGTTATTATTCAAAATCAGGTTATTAGTTTTGTTTTCTACTGTAATAAGGTGAATGTGTACATACAAACAGTGAGGTGTTTGCTTTCAGAAAAAAGTAAACGTTAGAGTATATTCTATAAACATTGTGTAAGTTATGATATAAAGTTACATTTTATAGGCAATTTTATTGCCCTTATATTCATCAGCCAAAAGTCTCAGGTGCTTAGGTTGATGGAAAAATAAGCTACTGTCTGTAGAAATTTCAATAAAACAGTCAAAAAAAGAGATTGATCTTAAAGAAAATTTGACATAAAACCTAGTATTATTTTAGAGACTCAGTGATATTTTTTACCTTATATTATGCACCATAGACCACTTTATAGTTTATTTTTTGCAAAGGATTTAGAAGTTTTTCCAAAATACCACGTGGGTCTTCGAAGTTTGGTTTAAGTTAGTATCAGAAAAATCTATTTTAAACTTATAGAATTGCTAATTATTCTTGTAGCTATGTCTCTGTATGACATTTTGTTTATATGTATGTAAAAACTTCAAAAGATATTAACAATGGTAGAAAGTGATTCTTGAATCACCAGTCCAAAAAGAAACTTACATGTTCAAAGTAGACTGTAAGTAAAGCTGATCTAATCATCTTTTTCCAAAACAGAGTAGAATTAATTGCAAATAATTAAATTGGGTTTCTAGACTGAATGATAACTATGGAGCACTGACATCTGATCACTGAGCTCACCTATCCAAATAAACGTAGCATTAGTTGGTCTGTTTTTCTTTCATTATATTTGAAACTGGGAAAGTCTAGATGGAATAACCAGTCTCTCACTGACAACTTTGTTTTTTTCCACTGCAAATGAGTTAACATTCTGTTCTCCTTTTTTCCATGTTTAAACAAAGTTCTAAATAAGTTATATGCTCTTAAAATGTACATACACACACACACACACATGCACAGCCCTAAGCCAAGAGTAAACCTTGGCAACCTCCTTAGCTTGGTGCCAACTCACAGTAGTCCCTTAAATGTCACACCAAGGTTTGGGGGACCTCTGCAATGACCTGTGGGGTCTCATGCCTCCCATTCATAGACCTCTGACCTGTGAGTCCTGTGTTCTTCATGCTTCCCTAGGTAGCTGGCACGTTGCTGAAGTAACCCATTCACACTTGACATTATCATGCTACTTCTGATGTGACAATCATTACTAGAACTCCTCTGAGGGTAGAACTACATCATTCCAAGAGATCAAAGTAGAGATGTAAGCATAATGGTATATTGGAAAGTTTGCTGGTGGAACAAGTAAATTCTTTTTACAAAAACAGGGTCAGAGAGATGAATGAAAATCAGTTGCAAATACCCTCATTGACTTAGATCAAATATATTGGATGTTGAAAAACCTTCAGGGTGAGTTTCAAAGAAGGCTGGAACAGTGGATATTAGCACACACAGGTATTTAATTACTGAATATAAACTTGTCTAAATGCTAATTTCCCTCCACTTGAATCCCCAGATGCCATCTATAGAGTGCTATTAAAGAAAACAGTAGTTATGCCTATAGAAGTACCCCATGCCTATACAAAAAGTTTGTATGTGTGTGAAACATGTATATATGTTTAAATGATTATGTATTATATGTATTGCATGCAAGTTGTAGACTTTTATATATATAATATACAGATAAATGCATAAATAAATATGTTTCATATGTGTATAAATGAATATATGTATTATATACATACATATGGAATACATACCACCCATTGTTGGTTTTATTTTAAACTATGTAGGATTTTGAAAACATGCTCCTTTAGGTTATTGGATTCTCCGTATTATACTAGGAACACTGATAGAATAAGAAAAGTGTTCTCAGACAAAAGCAAATATAGATGTGGGATTAACCCCATGGAAAGGGAATGAAGAAATTGGTACTAAAAATATTTCAGCATATAGGATTTCTTCAAAGACATCAAGCAAGGCATAGCTATCAAAGAAGAGAAATAAGTTAATAACCATAACTTCTAGTGGAATTATAACCTCTGAGCTATGTGCTGCCAAAGAGGCAAGCATACCATCAAAAATTATAGTCCCAGCAAGCAGAGATCCATAGCCACACTGGACATGAATATGATTCTCAAATCACCAGCTGGAAAAAAAAAAAAAAACTTCACATGGAAGCAACCTAAACATTTATCAACGAAAGAGTAGATTAAGAAGATGTGACTTATGTACATGATAGGATACTACTAGCTGTAAAAGTAAAAAAATGAAATCTTGTCATTTGCCAAGGACCAGAAATAAATCAGAAAGACAAATTCCAGATGCTTTCACTCATATGTGAAATATAGAGAAACAAAACAAAGGAACTGACAAAACTTAACCAAACAAACCCTAGAAATTGACTCCAGAATTGATGCCATGAGAGGGGAAAAGCAAGGTGGGGGATGGAAAAGAAAAGGCAGAGGGACCCAATGGTGTGAGATAATAGTCTATTGGTGCCATGATTGTGGGTGACATACATCTGAGCAAATATGAACCTATTCCCCTAGCTCAACTATTTTATTGTAAATCAATGATATCTCAAAGAAAAAGTTCTATAGCTAATAAATTATGCAGTACAAAAATAAATGCATATACTTGATAACTATTGCTCTCATCTTTGGACATTGTCATGCAACCATACCAGGCCAAGTAGGTTCACTGTTGATTCAGGCAAATAGAAGATTCTTGGAGCCTTTATTATATACTTGTGCCTTTTTCCCTCTGAGACAGGGGACCATATACACAGGCAGGCAAAGGGAAAGAGAGAGAATCTAACTCTGAGAGATGGAGCACAACTGCTAAGCCTCCTAGTGCCCTTTATATTATTAAGTGTCCCTAACCACACAATGGATACGTTCTTGCAAATGCAAGGTCCATCTGTTGCTTGCTAGCATTTCCAGGTTATGGGCTGTCCATGGTGGGGAAGTTGAAAAATAGCTTGATTTTGACTCATTTTCCTTATAGAATTTCAGATCTCCTCTGAAATTTTAAATACAAAGAACATTTCCAAACCACATTATATTTCATGTATACCTGGAGAGTCTCATTTCAGGAGCTAGACAAAAAGAGTCTCAAAATTAACAAAACTAAATACACAACATGTCACGAAACTTATGCAGAAATTAACGAAACTGAAATGAGTCTCAAATGACTGTAACAGTGGCCCCATCCAAGGCCACTAAGATGGTACAGCTCAATCTGGGAGCAGCCAGCAGACTTCAAACCAATCAGGGCTCCCAAAATGTTGCCAAGTATTAGCATCTGGGCAATAGGATGATGTGCAGATAGAGGATTGACTCAGAAGGAAACTCGGCTTTGTAGATTGAGGTCACTCTGTGGACAATTTAGGCAAACAGCATTTCAGTAAACGAATCCACTGAGTAAGAAATCTACACTGTGGTGGAAGTTGAATCTGGATGACACAAATTATTGGCCATCTCCCCTTGGCTTCCCCCACGAATCACCACAACTCACTGTCCTGCCTCACCATCCTACATCACTGCCCTACGTCTGTGTCCATAACCATGAACAACATTGGCCAATGTTACCTTTATTTGAGGAAGCAAAATAAATAGTCATTTGCTCAACATCTTAAACTTCAACAAAACCAAATAATCAAAAAAAAAAATCAGAAGAGTAGAAAAATATAGTAAACGGATTTCAAGAACCCACACTGAAAAAAAAAGAAATTCTATGAATAAACAATCTGAGAAAGGTGAAAGAAAAGCAGTTTGTTGTTTTCTTCCTTTAGGCACTCTGAGAAGTAGCTTTTTATCACTGACTAAATGAAGAGGGAGAATTTCTTAGGGTAGAGGAGCTCTGGTCAAGACCAAACCCTCTGTGACTACATAACCAATTTTTTAAAGTTCTATAGTAAGAATACTCACTCTAGGAACAATAAATGGAAAAAGGTTTAAGAAAAACTCTAAATTCAAGAACATAAAAGGGATAGTAAACTTAAAACTAAAGTATTACTAGAAATTGGCAGTGACATGTAGAACTGTGTAACCACAAGTCATTATGACCTAAAAATTTAACAAAAAGCTATTTCTTCTTGTGATGATGAAGATGATGATGATGACAATAAGAACTTACAGAGCAGTTATACAAATCTCTTCTTAAATACTATCAGGCACATCTCTCTACACAAACACTTTCCCTTGATTCAGCTGAAGATTAAGAAAGTTAGGCCAGTGAGAGGAAAAACTGAGTTGTATTGAAACTTCACCTAAGGAAGAGTTATTCAAGAATGAAATGATATAAATATCATGCATACATAGAGAGGTCTGGAGTAGTCTCTTGAATGTATGCTCCAATACAAATGAGATAATGAATGGAAGAAGTTACATGAATTCCATCTATCATGTGACTTCATTTAGACACATCAACAATATATAAATTCACAGAAGCAGAATGTAGGGTGGTTGTTGCCACAGGCCTGAGAGAAGAGAGGATGTGGAGACATTGCTTAATTATTAAAGGATTTATATTGGAATCATGAACATGTTTTGGACTTGGTAGTGGTGTTTCAATGCAAAGCATTGGTGCCACCAAGTTATTGACTCTAAAATGGTTCATTTGAAAATAAGAGAAAGAGAAAAACAAAAAGGATGAAGTGGGTAACCTCAGGATTTTGAGTCCTCCATTCCTAGAGTTTGCTCCAGTGTAAACCAAAAGTGTATTCATTATAGGCATGAAGCCAGCCAGAAAGACAATGCTTGGCAAGATACACTCAGGGACCCTTCTAGCTTGAAACTATAATATGCTCTGACATGATTTGACATTCTCCAGAGTTCTTAGAATAAAGACAACCACCTAATGACCCACAAGTCTTTCATGATTTGCTGATGCCCCCCCCCTCACAACTCTGTGCAACAGGCTCATCTCACCCTAGGCTTCACCTAGCTGATTCTCAAGCTCTCTGTTCTATCTGGATGGCTTTGCTGTGATGCCTCATACTCTCCACTATGCCTGCTTTCTCCAGACCTTTGCGTTTTATGTGCGTGTATATGTGGGGGTTTTTTTGTTTGTTTGATTTGTTTTGTTTGTTTTTTTTTTGTTGTTGTTTTTTGAGACTAGGTCTCACTACTTTTGCCCATGGAACCACAAGCTCGTGCTGCCCATGGTACTAAGGACTCAAGTAATCCCCAGCCTCAACTTCCCAGGTAGCTGGGATTACAGGTGTAAGCCACCACACCCAGCTATTTTTTGGGAACTAGGTCCTGCTATGTTGCCCCAAGCAGGACTCAAACTGTGATCCCCAGTCCCAGCTGCGACTTCATAGGCTGTTGCTTACAAGCACGTGCCACAGTGTCCGGCTTTTCTCCAGACTTTTGCATGTGGATTACAATTCCTGTTTCCTCCCTGCTTTTTCTGCTCAATCCTCCATGTGTCCTCCAAGCTGCATTCCTTCAGAGAAGACTCCTTTTGCACTGCACCAAAAGGAAAAAGGATCAAGCTATTGGAACTAGGAGAAAAGAGAATAAACTAAGAAGGTAAGGCAAAAGCACAACCAGATGAATGGCCTTGGGGCTAAGATTCAGTGACTTGGAGAGGGTTGTCAAAGTCAAATTTTCTCTTTAATTTCTCACCATCAGTTGCATAATTCATTTAACATATTCTACATAGTAGATATGAAGGTTCACTATAATCAACATTCTAATGTCATTTCCTTGTCTATTTGCTTGCTGCTTAATAACAAATCTTAATCATCTTTCTATGTGATGTTTATCCTCTCTGATGCTTTGATTCTTGGTCAGGATTATCTCGAAACCAATGCAGACTGAAAGAGTTTTGCAGTACTGAATGCAGCATTGAATTAATAAATGAATATTTGTTGTTGAAGTCTTTAGAAACATTAGTATCCCCAGACTTAAAAGATACTCAGAGGGCTTTGTACTTTACTTTTGTATCTTTCATTGTAGTTTGCAACATGCTAAGCAAACAGCAGGGTTCAAAACATTGTTGAGAAAGAAATGATAAGTGAATGATCTTCAAGATAACTCTCCAGGAGAATTCAGTATTTATTCAAGTCACAGTGTTCTTTGAGCATAATGACCGCACTGAAGTATAATTCTGCGCCAAAAAAGAAAGAAAAGAAAATCTATTTTGGAGAAGAAGTCCCAGATTGGAAGCATTCTAAAGAGGATGGTTATTGTTTCATGAGGACTGTCACTTTGCCACAGCTGTATGCTTGTGGTTCAGGAACCTCAAGGGCCCTGGCAGAGACAATCATCCCCAAGAGCTCCTTCCTATTACAAAGAATGTCCCTTCCATAGTTAATGTCTGTTGTTCCAGTCACAACAGTGGTCAGGACTTGTAATACATCCCTCTCCTTTTGGTTTACACCATCTCCCCAACACATTCTCCCCTGAGAAGCAGCACCTATTTATACAGGGTAGTGATGTAGTTGAAAATTTTATGGGCACCAAAATGCTCCGGTGGGTGGGGCCTGAGAGAAAGACCCCACAAGAAGTGAGGAGCACCAAAAGTCACATAAAAAGGGAAGCCAGAGAAAGGAGGAAAAAGATGAGAATGGTGGACTGATAAAAGAGGTCCACATGAAAGAGTAAGCTGATGGTAGCAAGGGGCCATGGTGGGAGAGTGACAGGCAGAGAAGTAGCTGGTGTGGAGTCAGATGCCAGAATGGCAGGCCGGGGGTGATCAGGGCCTGCCAGGCCTGGTGAATGTGGTCAGATGCTGCCGAAGACAGGCCTAGTAAAGGAGGTGCGTGGAGCTGTAGCAAGGCAGCGTATTTGGAAAGCTTAATTTGCATCAGCACCTGTTGGAAAAGTTTGAAGAGCTTTGCAGAATGGTGGAGAGTGAAGAAGCAAAGAGAAGATGGAAAAGAAAGACTGGAGTTTCCAGAGTGCCTTGGACATGTGTCTGGAACTTTCAGACTAAATGGTACTTGGGGTAAAATAATAACTGGCCACTTGTGGCATTAAGGACTTTTCATTTTCCTGATTAATTTTCCTTGTAAATAAAACCCTGTTGTTTAAATTGAATTTGACTGGCAACTGCTATGTGTGGGTGATACGAATCTGGTAAGAAGTTGGGTAGCAGAAGCCACATTTTAAAAATGCCACCTTTTTCCTGTGGCTTGCTGGTTGGCAGTTTCTGCCCCATTTTGACCTGATTTCACTATGTGACCAGGTAACATTTCCATCAAACTCAGCAGGGAACAGCATGGTGGAGTGGGGAAAAAAAGTGCATTTGAGAGTGAGGAATCCTTGGTTCTATTTTCACATGTGCCTATAAGAACTCTATGGAGTCTTCAGGAAAAGAAAATGATTGGCTGAACAGAATGCAACTTCCTCAGGTCAAATATCAAGGATGTAGTTAGTTCAAAATGTGTATTCATGTTTTTTCTGATAAACAATTACTTTTTTTTTCCTGGGCACTATTTTGCCCATTAAATTAACAACCATTGCCACAGGGAGTAACCAATGTGGCAGGAAGTCCAATAGAGACTGACAAAAAAAAAAAAAAAGATAGACAAAACCACAAGGCATGATAAATTGAAAAATTAATCTTTGGAAGTAGGTTAGAGGGCATATGACATAAGACAAGCATATGTTTTGCATGTGGCAGTGAGATATTTTTAATAAGTTCAAATATGACATTCCAGAGATTTGACATGTCATTTTCATTTTTAAAATTTTGACACCCTCTTATCATTTCATGTACTCATGCTCATTATCTGAAGTTTTATGTTGCCTTTTTCATTTCATTTGCTCAGAAGACTCATGCTTCAGTACCACTATTCATCATACAGCAATATCTTCCTGGGGCTAGATAAAAACTTCAAGAGAAATCATTTGAGAACTAATGACTGGACATATTTTAATACATTCCATTAACACCAAGAAAAGGAGTCTTCTGCTTTGTGCTTATTCACTCCTATGTAAGTAAGTCCAAAGGGGGGAAGACTGATGTCTTTCTAAGATGAAGTAGCTAGACAGCCTGGTAAGTTTATTTTACTGGCGCATCATAAAATCCTTGGAGCCAAGAATGTGGTGGCTATGTCTCCCAGATAAGAGAGTACCCCCTTCTTTCCAAGAGGGAGGATGGGAATCATCTACTTCCTCATTTCTACTCTGGAAGCCAAAAGTCAAAACCCACATTTGGAGATGCCATCTGGGAACTCACAGAAGTATTGGGGTAATGAAAGTAGCATGTGAATAGAAAGAAGAGAAAACTTGTTACTGGGAGGCCATCAGAGATGTAGGAGAAGGCATTCTATAGTCAGAAAGGAAATGACAAAGGATTCTGTGTTCTAGATGAATGAAAGAGCGGGACCATACTCTTGGGGCAAAATGATCACAAAACCCTGGCTCAAGTGCCATTCTGCCAGTCAGTACCACTTCTACAAGGGAGACTGGTTTCCCAAGGAACACTGCGATTTGCTTGGGATTTTGCTCCTAAAGTGTAAGAATAGCTTAAGCATTAGGTATTCCTAATTTGTTATAACTTGTGAGCAACTGGCTAAGTTGGCAACTGTAAAGAGGCTGGAACTGCATCGGGGTCTAATAAAAACCCTAATAAAAGTTTTAAACTAGTTCACACATCTGCAGTGTGTGTGTGTCTGTGCGCATGCGCACACACACACATGCATATGCACACACACGCATGGGGGGTATTACCTAATTTGTGCCATGCCCTGGCAGCAGCCCAGCCCCACCCCTCTGGAGACTGGCTGGGGGGCAGGGGCTGTTATTGGTGCAACATTCCCCCCAGGCAGAATTTACTGCTTCAGAAGAACCTTAAGGACTTTTAGTAAAGAAATTGAACTAATTCTCTTGAGTTCTCATAACTGGCACTTGAAAAACCTCTTTGAAAAGAGCTGAAACTCGCCTCTCCTGTGTAGAGATATCTTCAGTGGGAGACAGAAATGGATGCCTGGCATTTTAATGCCCCCTATAATCGACTCCACTCCTGCCAGGACCCCAGTAGTGGTTCAAAGGGAGCTCCTTGCCCCCCACATGTCTGAATTACCAGGTTCCTTCCAGAATGGAAAAGGAAGTAGAGAACCTGGGCGGGAGTCATGAAGCCCAAGATTTCTCCCAAGATTTTGAAAATAAATCTAGAACCTCAGGAAAATACAGAAGGTAGCATTTTTAATTAAAATTTTACAGCTTGGTAAAATGTTGATATTAAAACCCCACCACGACCACCACCACCAAAAAAAAAAAAAAGTGTCATTCTGGAATAAAAATTAAAGTTTTTGGAAAGCAAGCATTTGCATCATGAAGTGACATAATGAGATGTTTTAATTAGGTGATTCTAATGGTTAAGCAAGCACAATGCACCATGGAGCAACCTGTGCCACTAAACCAGGCCCCTGGCTGGATCTTAGGAGGGTAAGGATGGTGTGTAGTGACTGACAGTAGCAGTGCTCCAGGTTGGTGCCTGCCATGAGCCCATAGAGCAAATTAGCTCTTAGAGACTTGTCACGTTTCTATTCAAAGAGATAAAAGCATCCTTCTGGGATTTTTCCAGAAGTTCACATGGTCTCCCTTCTCTCAACTCATCCAGCTTAAAATGGTTGCTTTTGTGAGCTTTCAGCCCCCCTTTGACTTACACAAGAAGGAGATTTGAAACCTTTCTCCCCAGGTTATGAAAGACACAAAGGACTTTTCAGTTCACCACATTTTCCTGAAAGAAAATCCTTCTGTCTCATAAATGTTGCTCCAAACCACAAAAAAAGGGTGGGGGGAGTGGGCAGGGGGGAAACTGTCCAGTCCTTCAGTTTCAAATGATGGTGTCTGAGGATAGGACAAACATCAGGTGACTCTTGATGCCAGGTATTAGCAAAAGAATCTGCTTCATTCTAATAAAGCCTTTATTCTAATAAAGGCTCATTGCAGTGCACTACTGTCCTATAGAAGGAATGTGCTGACTGAGTCTATTTGTTCGTGTTCTCTCAGAAATATATGCGTTTCAGTGGGGATTATCATACCCAGCATCCCCCAACCCTCCAAATTGGAAACACTATCAAATTTAAGTCCAATAATGACTCAAAAGTATATTCATTCTGCTTTAAAAAGTTTGTTCTATAGTTGTTGTTCTTTTCTACCTTCTGCTCTGTAGTTCATAAAATAGAATGACCTGAGTCTGAAATGTGAATTATTAAATATTAAATTAGTCCCTGACAATTTCATAGAATTATAGGTCATTTCTTCTCCTGGAATATGAGTTATTTTGTTTCTGTCCTTGTTTGCACATCAGTAGCCTAGACTTTGGTTCTAACTTGTCTTAAGGTTGCCCGAGGTGCTAGCTTCAACCACTGGAGAAACTTAGGTGTAGGAAGTTTTGTTCACACAGGTCGCAGGAGAGATAAGATTCAAAATAAAGTTTGTCTGATTCTAGAACTTACATACTGTTAAGTCTGTCATGACGCGTCTCCCCCACTATCAGCATAGAACAGCCCTAGGTGGGAACTCAAAATCTCAAAAGGCAAAGAAACTGCAGAGTAAAGAATACCCCTAACTACAACTTGGAACAGCCCTCCTCCTCTACCATGTTTTCTAACTGAAAGACATGGTAACTCCAAAGGTATCTACCTTCCAGAGGTTGTGGGGGCACTGGAAGAGAAGAAGGAAGCATTGTGTTCTGACTAGACTCTAAAGGGTGGAGAGGAATTAATGCAAATTCAAGAACATGGCCTTTCCATAGTAGAAGCTATTTTGTTGCCAACTTATTAAGGAAGTCTGATAGTGTCAGAGTTGGGCTATGATGGAAATTCCAGCCAAATAAACTTTCCTTATCACTTGCTACTATTACCTTTCAGCAGCAACAATGACTCAGAAAACCAACTTTCAAATATATTTTATTATTTAGTTTTTTAAATAATTTATTTATTACAAATTTCACATCTTTGTAATCTCCAGGGTTCACCCCACTCCATCCCTGACCATTCCCACTCTGCCCTGTACCCTCCCTCCTGCCAGTTGTGTACTTCAATTTGGTTGTTAGCTTGTTTTCACTTTTCCTCCTGGCGTTTTATCTTTCCCGTGTCCCATATAATAGAGAAACCATTTGGTGTCTGTCTTTTTCTTTTTGACTTGTTTCTGCTAATATGATTTCTTCTAGGTAAATCCAGTTACCATAATTGTTACCATGTTACCATAATTTGTCATTTTTAATTGATTAGTAATATTCCAGTGTGTATATATACCACATCTTTTTTATCTATTCATCTGTGGTTGCTTCCATGTCCTTGCAATTATAAATAGTGCTGCAATAAACATCCGGGCACAGGTGTCCCTTTGTACCCACATTGAGGTCTCCCAGAAGATTCCCAGATTGGGTAGATTCCCAGAAGAGCGATTGCTGGGTCAAATGGTAGTTCCATTTTCATTATTTTGAGCATCCTCCACACAGCTTTCCATAGTGGTTGGGCCAGTTTACATTCCCACCAGCAGTGTAAGAGTGTTCCTTTCCACATCCACACCAGCACTTGTTGTTGCTTATTTTTTAGATGTGGGCCATTCTTACTGGTGTAAGGTGATATCTCATTGTGGTTTTGATTTGCATTTCCCTGATTGTTAAAAAAATTGTTGAGCAATTTTTCATGTTACTGTTGGCCATTAGCATTTCCTCTTTAGAGAAGTGTCTTTTTAGTTCTCCTCATTTTTTGATTGGGCTTCTTGTTTTGTTTTTGTTCAGTTATGTAAGTTCCTTGTGGATCTTTGTTAATAAACCCTTACCACTCTTGTGGAGGGCAAAAATTTTTTCCCATTCAGATGGGCTTCTTTCAGTTTTTTCTGTTGTCTCTTTTGCTGTATATAAGCTTTTTAGTTTGATGTAGTCCCATCTGTTTATGTTTTCCTTTGTTTTTATGCCATCTGTAGATGTTTCCAGAAAGGGGTTTCTGAATTGTAATTCATGGAGGGTTTTGCCCACATTTTCATCAAAACGACCATCCTTCCAAAAGCGATCTACAGATTCAATGCAATCCCTATAAAAATTCCAATGACATTTTTAAAGAGATAGAAAAAAAATACAGAAATTCATATGGAATAACAAAAGACCTCGAATATCAAAAAGCCTCCTAGCCAAAAAAAGAGAGAATGGAGGCCTAACTATTCCAAACTTCAAGTTATACTACAAAGCCATAGTAATTAAAACAGCATGGTACTGGTACATCAAATATATTTTATACCCTAGATATTTGAGTCATGTCTATGAGTAGCGCTGCCCCTCTTGCCATGCATTGGACCCAGACCCTCTCCAGGCTTCTGCAGTCAGACTCAGTCTTTTAGAGAAGATAGCCAACATTCCTCTTTCTCTTGTCTAGAATGGATCTTCAGGCCAATCCATTCAGTTCAGAGGTTCTCAACCCCAAATATCATAGTTGAGTCATCATGAATACCCTAGCAGAAGATCAAGCCCAGCCAGTGTCTCCAGTAAGAAAAGACTTATACATTGTGATCAACTCACTAACTAGGACAGGATCCAGTAATCCTTAACAAAGTATGAGAATTGGAATCTCTGCACAAATCCCAACCTGTAACAAAAAAAAAGGAATGAAGACTGAGTTCTCAGTTCATTTCAAATCATTAAATGCAATTTCATCCACTTCATGATCACCATGCCTCTGAAATGATCAATCAGAAGTTATAAGACACACTTAGTCATAGTTATGATAGCGTAGAAATAAAGAAAATATGTTAGTAAATCATTTCTCTGTTTCAAGAATTTGTTGTTGTTGTTGTTGTTGTTTTGCTTACTTCTTATTCATCTATATTTAAGTAGATGTGGAAGTATCCTGCTTGACCATTTTGTACATAATTTGCTTTTATGATGCCTTTTTATAAATGAAAAAAAAATGTCCTCTCTGGACTACTACTTTCAAAAGGAAGGGAATTTTTATCTATTTGTTTTGTTTTGTTTTGTTTTGTTTTTTTGAAAAGGGTTGCCTACCTCATCCTTAGGGGGAATTCAGCACAGGCTCAATTTCAGCCCCCACTTCCTCCCACTGTCTGGCATTTATAGGCAGTGTTTAAAATATGCTGCTTCAGCATGGATCCCTGCAGGATCACTGAAAATACATTCACAGTTACACTTTTACCCTAACATCACCCATTGGAAAGCCTCAAAGGAATAGTTCTCCCTTCTAAGAACTAACCGGACTCCACCTTCCTAGTTTCCACAATAAGAAGAAGCTGGGCAAATTCTGGGAGATATGGCCATAGACTTAGGAACACTTGTGAAGTCTGCTGTAATGTTTTGGTTGAGACAAAGTTTCAGAAGTTTCTGGCACTTCATGACAGGGACAGGTGTGTTGAATGTTTTGCAAGATTGAGACGAGTATCAAACTACAAATAATTGCTTCACATTCTGCAGATGAAAAAATTTTTGCACCCCACTTACACCAATGAATAGATCATCCAGACAGAAGATCAGCAAGGAAACAACATCCTTAAATGACACATTCAGCCAGATGGCCTTAATAGATATATGCAAAACATTCCTTCCCATAGCAGCCGAATAGACATTTTTGTCAAATGCGCATGGAACATTCTCAAGTATAGACCACATGTTGGGATACAAAACAAGTCTCAATAAATTTATGAAGATTGAAATCATATCAAGTATCTTTTCCAATCACAATTCTTTGAAACTTCCAGTTTTTCCCACAAAAAGAAAGCTGAAAAATCACAAACATGTGAATGTTAAGCAATATGCTACAGAACAACTATTGGGTCAGTGAATAAACCAAAGAAGTTGGAAATACCTGGAGACAAATGAAAATGAGTTTATAATTGGCCAGAACTTACAGGATGAAGCAAAAGCAATATTAAGAGATAAGTTTTTATCAGTGCAGACCTATGTCAGAAACAAGATGCATTTCAAATAAATAATCTAACTTCACACTTAAAGGAACTGAAAAAAAAATTAAAAGTCAGTGAAAAGAAAATTTTTTTTAAATTTGAGTGAAAATAAATGAAACAGAGATAAAAAAGACAATGCAAAGATCAATGAAACTAAGGCTGGTTCTTTGAAAGGATAAAAAAAAATAGGCAAACCCTTAGGAAGACTGATGAGGAAAATGAAAGCTATGAGAAAGTCTGTGTTCCCAGTGTGATCTTCTGCTATTGGCTAAAGAACAAACACCCTATAACATTTCTTTTAACATTGGTAAACAAACTCTCTCAACTTTTGTTTGTGTGAAAATGTCTTTATTTCATTTTCATTTCTGAAAGATGTTCCTGCTAAAACAGAATTCTTGATTCATACAGTGGGTCTAACAGTATTTTCCAAACGATCATTCCTGTTCTTCTGTCTTGCATTATTTCTAATGAAATCTATAGTTATCCTACTTTCTGATATATAAAATGTCTTCTTTCTCTAGTTGGTTTTGAAATTGTTATATTTTGTTTCAATTTGAGAGAATTTTATAATAGTGTGCTTCTTTATAGGAGTTTTTCTTTTTCATATTTGTTCTATTTAAAGTTCACTAGGCTTCTTGAATTTGTATGTTTATCATTTTTATCTGGTTGGGGAATTTTTTGAGCATCTCATCTTCAAATATTTTTTTATTCTCCACTTCTTTTCCTGGGGTCCAATTAACACTCAACTAGACTTTTTATTATCACAAAGATAACTGGGAACCTGTTTTTTTCATGTTACGTTCAGTTTGATTTGATTCTGAGTAGTGTGAATGTTATCATGTTAATTTTCTCAATTTTGTTGCCTTCCTTTAAGGAAGATTGCTTCTGTGTTGCAGCAGGTTACATTCTTTGTGAATTAGCTTGATTCTTTTGACTATTGCTAGTAGGCTTCACTAAATCACCTTGAGTAACTCATTAGGTCATACTTTTAAGGCATGGCTTTTCTGGGACCTCTGCTAAGTGCTCCAGATGTTTTATAAAGTCTTTCCATTCTGATTAAACCAAACTCAACCCTTCTTAGTCCAATTCATATTTCAGTAACTCTTCACCTTTACCTCCTGGATACTTTTTCTTTCCTGAGTAGTCATTTTTTCATAGCCTCATAAAGTCCCATTCTAGATTTAGGAGGACATATTTGCAGATTTTTGGAAGTTGCTATTCACTTCTCCTTTCTCTCAGGTTCTCTGCCTATATAATCTTGCTGGTATGACTGCTCAGTATTCTTCTTCATCACTCCAGCTCGGCAAATTGGATACATTCTGTGTCAGTCCCTATACCTTGTGTTATGGTCCAGAACAAGGCTCCAAGCTGAAAACCAGTGTAGTCACACAATATGTCTAACTTATTTTTATTATTTTTATCTCTAGGGAATCACAATCTTGCCTTGGCTCTTGTCCAGTGCTGAAACACATTTGTTTCCTATATGCTGTATGAGTATGTGTTGTTTATAGCAGGATGGTTATCCCAACACTAGCTCCTTAGTCATAACCAGAAACAGAAGTGAGTGGCCTATTCATTTTCATTTTCTATTTCCCCAGAAATGGATTGTAAAACTACTTTCTGCAACCTCCTCAACCTATTACTCTTTTATTTCCTTGGGCATTTCAAAGGAAAGAGACAAGCACAGGGGTACACATGGAGGACAAGCAAGGGAATAACTTACAAGGTATGTTGAATGAATTCTGAGTAACCAAGTTTGCCTGGATCTTAGTAATCAAGTTCAAGTAAAAACCAATGTGATAACACTTGAAAGATAGGGATTGACCAGATTATTGAAGGGAATCTACTACAGACAGCAAAACCAAAGCATGTTTATTAAATATCAAGTAATGTTTTAAGTAATGCACCTGGGTTCAGTATGTAGGAAGAAAATGAAGTCGAGACAGATATGAACCTGCCAATCAAATGCTCTACCAACTGCAAACCAAAGATAATCAGTAAACTTCAGAGGGGCAACATTGTTTTTAATATCCTGTACTTGACATGTGGAGATAATGAGAAATTTGATAGCAGTTGGGTCACATATATATATATATATATATATATATATATATATATATATATATATATATATATATATATATATATATATATATATATATATTTGAGAAAAAAGAAAGACACTGCTCAAAATAAAAGGATAGTGTGATGGGTTGTTAAAGGGTCTTCCCTGTAACTTGATCTTTTTCTCCCTCTTCATTCTTCATTTGAACCAATTTTAATAACACAGGCATAAGATTCTGGGAGCTGTACAAAGTCACAGTAGTTTAAACCTCAGAATTCTGCCCTCAAAGAGTTTATTATATAAAAGAAGACATACTTGATTTCTGTTACTAATAAAAAACATCTGAAAGTACATGATCAGCCCAAGATGATTTTAACTGAATAAAGTGTGCTATTTTTTACCTTTCCTGGAGGCTTTATAATTGCTTCTCAGCATTAGAGACTCTGGGGTTTTTTAAGCACTTTTGGCTAATTAGTCTCATCTACTTTACAGTGACCTACAGAGAGATAGACTTTACATAGGGCCTCCCACTCTCCCTCCCTCCCTCCCTCTCTCCCTTTCTCTCTCTCTCTCTCTCTCTCTCTCTCTCTCTCTCTCTCTCTCTCTCTCTCTCTCTCTCAGAGCACGAGACTCAAAGCCCAAGAGAAATAAGATCAATGTGTTCATTCCAAGTCCAAGACAAAGTCTCCATCCACAGAACATGATGGGGTGACACATGGAGGCTGGAGTGTGAATTAGAATGTGAGCTGGTCAGAAGAACTGGAAAGTCCTATAAACTTGTGGGACAGCATTCAATTCTTAGCACCCACCACAGAAGTCCATTTCTGGCCTCAGAAAGCCCCTGATCACTTCTGCTCCCACATCCTTTGAAAATAATTCCTAGCTCATGCCCTGAGATTTAAAAAGCCACAGCAAGAAACAACTTCAGTGTTAGCATACTTATTTGCTTTTACCTCCTCCCAGAATATCCCATCAGTCAGAATTCTAGGCAGTGCTCAGAATGTACAAAGCTGCTAAGCTTTCATCTCTGCCTATTTTGATCTGATTCCAGTCTCTATTTCTAAATGGGGGATGGTTTCTAATATTTTCTTTCTTGTGTAATCATACTTTTACTACCGGACGGCTGCTGTTTTAACTATGATAACCAGGCATAAGGTCTTATCCAAATTCAGAAAAAAGAAGTTAAGGGATTTTTTATTTTATGCACCTGAATCTAACAAATAAGATGTGGGCATGAGATATAACCAGCATTAAGTGAATGGAGGTGGTGAGTTAAATGAAATTTGGCAAGTGAGAGGTTTGAGACCAATGGAATTGTGAAAGATGCTAATCATGATGGAGATACAGCTATGAGAGCATGACAAATCAGCACAGGAATGAAACCTTTACTGTCACTATTGAAAAAAGTAGAAGTGTTTTTTAAAAATTTTTTCAAGTGCTTTTTTAATGATGCTGAATTCAAATAGGACTACAGAACATCCACAGACCTGACCTAATGGGTGGGTGTCTTATTTTCTTTGAGCTTTTACTATGCAGCAAGTGAAGGCTTTTTGTGCACTTTCCTTGTTTAACCCTCTTTCATTACACAATTCTGACCAGCTCACAGACACAGAAAATGTGTCTTAGGTTATCACTTAGAAGTTCTTAGGTTATCACTTAGACGTAAGGCAATGCACTAGACTCAAAACTAGATCCTTGTTCTTAAATGCTTCACCATTTTTGCCTTTTTAAAATGTACATTGGTTTGTTGTCATCTGATTTCTAATCACATCTCCAACAAGAGGGATTCTATAAACCCTGCCAGAGCACTTAATCATCTGCTTCATAGTTAAGACTACATTTGACTGCAAATAGCATTAAAATATGCACCAATAACTTAAGCAGATTGGGGAGGTGTTCACTTTCTGATATAACATGAAGTTAGGATAACTGGCTGCTGAGATGGGCACAACAGTTGCCATTGTTACCAAGTACCCAGTCTTCTTCTGTCCGTTCATCAGTCAAACATAAAGGACTGTCATGTTAGAAGTGTGCTCAACCTTAAGACCCAGGCTACAGGGCAGGAAGCTGAGCACAGGCTGGAACCAGTAACATCTGTCTCCTTTGTTAGAAATCAAAAACGTTTTTCAGAAATCCCAAAAGACTCCCCTTATATTCTGCTGCCTACACTTGTATCACCTGTCTGTATTATCACATGGCTGCTGTGGAAGAGAGACTGCAAAGACAAGCAATAATTTTAGCAGGTTATGTAAGTAGATGTAAGCAAGGAAGAAGGAGATTGGGCATGGGCTTGGTAGAAGCCAACCAGCTGTAGCTACCAAAGCTAAAAATTTAAAAAGAAAGTGTCTTCGTCAGTTCTGATCACAGACAATGTAGCTGAAACAGTAGATATTTCTTTGTAATACTTTTAGACACCAGGAAGTCCAAGATCAAGATGGTTCCTGCTGAGAGTGCTCTTCCTAATTGTTTGTGGATTCTTTCTTGCTTTCGCATCACATAGTGAAGAGAGAAAGAACTCTCTTCTCCATTTATATGAGGCCATCATTCCCATCATGAGGACCCCATATTCATGACCATATCTAACCACATTACCGCGGCAAAGCCCCACCTTCAAATACCATCACATTGGGGAGTAAGATTTCAACACATAAATTTTGAAAAGAGAGTTCAAACACCCAGTCCACACAGGCAGGGATTACTTGATGACCACCTTATAGTAGACCTCTGCTTTACCATACTAATTGGTTCCACAGATGCAATCAATCACATAGCAACAAAATCAATAAGGTACTGATCATTGATATTGCATAATTCATTTGAAAAAGGCACAATGAAAAATTTTGGAAACTAATTAAACATGTAGAAGACTATGATTTATACAAAAAACAAATATACTGAATTTTGCTTTTACTGACATTAAAAGGATGAACTTAACATAAAGTAACTTAAATTGCAAAAGACTATTTTAAAAATCACTTAGAGTTTGCTAGTAGAGTGATTAGAGAAAACTAAATTCTCTACCAGCTCACTAACTTTTATACTATCACTATGCTTTTTGACATCTTCTTCCAATTTAATGGAATTTTTTTTAAAATATGCTCTTTACACTTCTCCAAAGAGGAAATGTATATGACCAATAAGCATATGAAAAAATGTTCCACATCACTAATAATCAGGGAAATGCAAATCAAAAATTCACTGAGATTCCATATTATACCAGTAAGAATGGTCCATAAAAAAAAAACAAAAACAGGCAACAACAAGTGTTGGCACAGATGTGGATGGCACAGATGTGGAGAAAAATAAATACTCTTACACTGCTGGTGGGAGTGCAAACTGGTACAGCCACTATGGACACTATGGAAGGATGTGTGGAGAACTCAAACAACTGAAAGTAGGACTACCATTTGACCCGATAATCTCACTACTGGGAATCTACCCAAAGGATACAAAAACACTAATTAAAAAGGACACCTGCACTTGTATGTCTATTGCAGCACTATTTACAATTGCCAAGATATGGAAACAACCCAAATGCCACAAAACTGATAAATGACTGAAAAATATGTGGAATATTTACACAATGGAATATTATGCATCAATAAAAGAAGACAAATTTATGTCATATGCAGAAACATGGATGGAGCTAGAAGGAATAATGTTAGTGGAAATAAGACAGAAAGAAAAAGAAACATACCAAGGAAGCAAAATTCATTCTTCAAAGGAAGAAAAAATTATTTGCTACAGGAACATGATACTTGCTTAATTTGTCAAAAGAATCATCAAATGCATGACTTTCCTGGTAAAACCTTAAACACAATAGCAAATATGTCAGAGATACTGTGTAAAAATTTCAATTGTAAAAATTGAAAACCTGGCAGAGCATGGTGGTGCATGCTTTTATGGGGCAGCCTAGGAAGCCGTGGCCTGGGCCAGGAATTGCGGTTCGAGTCCCGCCCAGGGCAACGTAGCGAGACCTATTTCCAAGAAAATATAGCTGGGCATGGTGGTGTGCACCTGAAACCCCAGCTACCTGGGAAGCTGAGGCTGGGGATTGCTTGAGTCTGTGGTACTCTGGGCAACATGAGCCTGCGATTCCACAGGCAAAAATAGCAAGACCTAGTCTCAGATAAGTGAATGAATGAATGAATGAATGAATGAATGAATGAATGAATGAATGAATGAATGAATGAATGAATGAATGGAGAAATAAATAAATAAATAAATAAAAATTGAAAATCTGCTGAATACATACAATCTTCCTGACAGTGTCTAATGAAGGTGATATTGTCAGCACGTGTGATGGTACACTGAAATTTCCATGTGTCAGCATGGATGTCAGCATTCTTGTTAGTCTCTTCTGTTTAGATTTCACCATTGGTCACCTCGGAGATATTCCTCTTCCTCAATCATTCTTTGGTTTGAGATTCTAGAGTGCTTGGGGAGTGAGAAATTCTTGGTGTATTTAAGAAACACATAACATTTTAATTGTGCTCAGAGAGGGAAAGACTGAAAGAAGGAGGCTAATTAAGAAACATAAATAAACTAGGAGTTCTGCTTTACTTCACAACATATCATTATGGTTCAGAATGAACTATTAAACTTCACTTTGACTCAGAGAAACATCCAGAGTCTCTGATTTAGAAATAAGACTAAGGGCTATATGTATTACATAAAGAACTGGAGCAGCCAATATTATTACCTGTGTCATTTTTATTATAATTTTCTTTTGTGTTCATCAAAACACACACACATGCATGTACACACATCATTTATGGTGTACATCTCAGGTGTTCTGACCATAATCCAGAAATATAACACAGCATTTTTTTAACATAACCCTCACACTAGATATATGAGGTGGATACTCTTATTACCTTCACTTCAAAAAGCAATGTTCGGACTGTCCAAGTGACACAACATCTTATGTTTTCCTTTCAGGCTCTTAACATGTACCAACACTCATCAAGTGGCAGACCTTGCTTAGACTCCTGACTTACCGGTCTCCTCAAGGCATGCTATTAGCTGTCAAGTGAGCTGATATTTCTAGAACCCAAAGAAAAGATCAAAGTATTCTGAATGAGGGAATTCTGGCAGATTCTAAGTCTAAAGAGAATTGTTTTGGAAATAAAATAGTAAATGTAAACATGTTTGATAGGAGATATTCAAATGCACAGTAACCTTGTCCAGTGATTGAGTACATTTGTTAGTACAGTAAGCAATGTGATAGCAAATTCTTGTTTCCCTAACAGTAGAACTAAATATCCACCTATATGCAGGGGTTGGCAAACTTTTCTTGTAAAAGAAAAATTATTGTCATCTTTGTAAACCATAAGGTATCTGTCACCATTTCAACCACATCAACTCTGCATTGTAATTAAAAATTGGCCTTAGACAATAGGGATATGAATGAGTTTAGCTTTTTAATAAATCTTTATTAATAAAAAGAGGCAGCATTGGACTTGGCTCATGGTCCATAGCTTGCCAACCTCTGTATTAAAAGCTTGAAATAATTCTGCTTCTTTGAGAAGACTCCAGAATTTGTTACAATTTCAAACAAGAAAAAATAATAGATGTATTTGGACTTAAAGCAATACTGGAACTTCATTTTTCTAGAAGGGGGTCAACATGGCCTTCATTTATACTTTTGGTTGTATTAAATGGCAATTAAAAGGAAATTGATTGATGTAAATTTTAAAAGAATTCAATAATTCATAAAGAGAACTTTAGTAAAGCTCGGTATTGATCAGTCAATCTATACACATTTAGTGACAACCCAGTTTATATATGTACATACATATATATGTTCTGTTGTGGGAATGCAAAAATCCAAAAAAAGAAAATAAAACAAAGGAAACAATTATTTAGTTTATAAAAAATATGATGTAATTATTTATCAAAATGATTTATTTAGTGATATGGAAAGCACTTCTTATAGTGAAAAGTTCCTCAGTTACTTCTATAATTAAAAGGTGGTATGGTAGCCATCTTCATATAACAAAGAAGATAATAGATGATCTGAAATCACGTAAAAAATTCCTATGACTTCTTGAAATTAGTTACAGCTTTGTTAGCTCTATTACTCCATTATTGTGTAACAGGTAGCAAGAGACTGTAAAGGAAGATCTGGATAAACAGCTATAGAGCATGTATATACAATATGTATTCATTCCTTATTTTCTACTCTCCCTGTTCTCTATTATGCAGCATATATATTGCTTCTGTATATATAACACAGATATGCACTCAGTGTATACATACATATACATATATGTATGTACACACATATTTTGTATCTATATAGTGCAAAAGCATATATAGCATATATTTATAGTAAGTATATGTTATATATACATATATTACAGTCCACATATATACTATATAAAGAATAATGCATGTGTTTGCATATATACATGTATATTATATAGCAAAGAATATGTAATGTACTGAGTACCCAAAAATTGCAAAGGATTTGAGCAAAGAATGAATAGATTCTTAAGGGAGAGAACAATGTAACCTGCACATGTTTGAAACTGAATTATTTGGAGCTTCCTCTCCTTCCCCAACAGATGGTACAGAAAGAAAAAAGTGGGATTCCCATCTAGTTGTGCTCCAAATCATTTATCTTCTGTAAAATGTGGCAAAGCTATTAAATTGGTAAACAAGACTTTTGTAAGCATGCATAAAACATATTCAATATTTGGTGGCAAGGGATTTCCATTAAGCTTTCATGGGAGTTCATAAATCAGCAGAAACCACTTACCGAAACATTTTCATGGGTCCTGTGGAATTCTAAGCAAATATCAGGTTTAAGAATGAAAAGTCAGTTATATTTTCAACGTAATCTAACATTCAAAGAAGTGTAAAAGATGCTTAAGTGTTAATATTTTATGTTTCCCTGCTCTCAGCAGTAATTGCAGCCCATTAAAAAGAATGCTAAGCCATAGCTGTTAGCACTGGCATTGGCCCAAGAAAACACTGAACCTTCACAGAAGGGGGTTAATTGCTACACGAAGAGGTAATTTATTAAGAACACTGAAGCCCTGTATACTCTCCAATGTGAGACTGAACGGCACAAACTTATGTGAATATTACATTTGATAATCAAGGCCTTTTCTTGGTAGACTTCAAAATTAGCTAAGCTAAACAAAAAGGGAGAAAGAGGGAGAAAGAAAAACTCCAACACCATTTTTCTGTATTTGGATCCCATAAATTTTTACTTGGTGCCCTCCAGTCTGTCACCCCCACTACCAGGAACATTGGCAGCTCCATAAAATCCTGGTAGCTGATGAGAAAAGCTTATTTAACTCTCAGGTGGAGGGGTCACTTCTACCTTTCTTTATTTGTCCAGGTTTCAGTGTATCTAGACTCCTCTGAGCATTAAATTCCATTCTCACCATTTCTCACAAGTGATGCTTATAGAACCTTATTACGTTGAGGTAGATAGTCTTCTCATCCTGCTTGAAACCAGTGTCCTATGACTTATTGACCATGTGATCAGAGAAAAGGGTGACCCTGTGTCTTCCTGGTATCACATCTCCCTATGGGTAGAGTCTCATTCTTTTTTTTTTTTATCATTATAATTTTTTATTTTTGGATTTTGTACAATATGTGATTGCATAATTGTTGATCCCGTAGGATTACCACACCCCCTCTGGTCTCTTTGCCTCCTTTCTTTTTGTTGTTTGTCCATGTTTAGCCTTTTAGTCTTTTTTTGCCTTCATCAGTACAAGCCAAAGGCCTATGAAGGCAAAAATTAGAATCTCATTCTTGATTCTTGTATACCTCATGTCATGAGCTGGCAATGTTTGCCAATGGCAAGAATCCATGAGGTAAGCAGAGTCCAGAATCAGGGGGAGCAAGGTGGCACTGAGGCATCATTTCACCTAAGAAAATGGTGGTTCTTCTGGCTGTGCTGACATTAATTTTGGAGTCTCAGAGGATGGGAGAGGAACAAGATTTCCCTATCTTTGTTTTTCTTTTTAATACCTCTAACAGAAAATTAATATTGAAAGAAAACTCCCTAATGAAATAGAGTAAAAAAGAAACAGTGGTGTTCTTAAATGCATAATCAATGCCTTCAACTTTTTTCCATTTTGTAAGTTGGTCCTTTAACCATCTCTGGTTCAACATCCAATAAAATTGTGTTTATGGACTGTGCATTTTGCTTCTGGCACTGGGTTAAGAGAGATGAGACCAGAATACAAAAGACACAGGGCACATGGCTTTGCCAAACTCTTACAGAGTCCTCAGTATCATAGGAAAGATAAAGAAGGAAAGATAAAAAAGGAACTAAGAGCAGCTTTCAGTAAGTAGAGTAGAAATGGTAGCAGAAAGAAGATGCACACAAATGTTGGTGGGTCCTTGATCATCTCCCTCATTTTCACCATGCACTTAACACCATCAGCCTTAAAGAACTTCATGATCAAATGATGCCTCAACATGGAAATAATAGCAGTGTCCTTCAGGGCTGGGTGGGGGAAGAGAAGTGCAAACAATGAAACTACTCACAAAAAAATTGTAGGTAATCAAGCATATTTTCCCCCTTTCTATCTCCTCTCACTTTCCCATTTTCCAGTAATGGTCTGAATTAGAAATATTCTCTCCTATTCTAAGACTGTACTCTCATCATGTAAACATCAGATGCTTGATTGCTAGCTCTAAATCTGGGGAGAAGACAAATTATATCTCTTCCTTAGTTTCAGAAAAGTTTTTCCTACCATCTCCTTTGCATTTACCACTTAAAGGCATTGCTGTTATTGACCCTTTTCTATTTGGCATCTCAAATGTTTCATGTGTGATCAGGAAGAGGGAAATATTCTTTCTGTAGAGCCAAGAGAGCAATATGACCCAAGTCAATTAGATGTGGTGTAACTTTCCAACTTCCCCAAGAGAGGATGCTCTCTAGAGACCTCCAGAAGACTGATGGTAGCAATGGATCCTCTTGGAAGGAAAGAAGTTTGGATTCCTCAGGAAACACAGCCATGTGACTTCCTAGGATCTTCACCGTAATTTCTGCTCTTAACTTCTCCCCTTTCCTTACATGTAGGTTTCTCATCTTGGCGACATATAGTTAATAGCAAGCATGATGATTCATAGCCATGTATTTTACATTTTTAAGAAAAAAGTAATGTCATATATTTTTAGTTAGGCTTTATTTTCATCCTTTTACCTCTCAGGTGCTTCCTAAATGAGGTCAGTCAGTTACACAATTGTTTACTTGCTCCTAATTCCAGGAAGATTTGGAAATCAGCAAAGATCACTGCTAAGCTCAGAAAATGAAATCTCATGTGCATACACACAGGAACATTCAAATTACCAAGGGCTGATTTCCTTTCCTTTTTTTTGTAAGATTTTTAAGGAAAATCAATGTCAAGTCTTAGTTTCTGCAAGTATTCCATTGAAAGGTCTCTTATCTTTTCAATCTTAAGTTTTATTTTGGAATTATTCTAAAAGGAATTATTTTGGTCATCAAGGTCCACACCCCATTTCATTCTCTCCTTGCTTTCAATTTTCTTTCTAAGGAATTGGAAGAAAATGGAGGCAGATGATTAGTTAAGTGATCCCAGTGCTATGCATGTCACTGGACCTGAGCCAGGCACATGTAAAGGTCTTCTCTTGCCAAAAACACACCAGGGACCTCTTAAGCAATCAGAAATTGCTACATGTATGCAAGAGCTAACATCTTGAACACAATAGAAATTTGTAATTCAATTATCCTCTGTTTCTCATACATTTACCCTCTGAGCATCCGACATGCTGGAACATGGACATGCAGGCAGGATGGAAACTACTGAATGTCCCCACCCTCTTTGGGTGTAGAGGATGGCAAGGTCACTCCCTCAGAGTCACAAATGGGCATAGTGAGCAGGGAGGGAGGGAGAACTTGGCTTCACACTCAGCCCTGGAGATGAGAAAGAAGAAGAGAAAACAACAGCAAAAAGGAGAATGAGCCAAACAAGGAATAAAGTAAAATCAGGAAGTAGAATATGAGAAATGAAGCAAACCAGAGAAATGCAACCAAGGGTTAATATCTATTGCTCACACAGTTCTATTGAGGGGAGAGGGGAAGGAGCATTGATAGCATTCCTGGGGACTCCTCAAAAAAGTGGAATTTCTTTGCATGATATACAAAGGACTTACTTTTGCTGTTGGCATATGTTCTACTTAAAGGGAGATTTTTAACTACTTCCAGCCTTTCCCAGATGCAAGTATTCTACTTCTGAAAATGAGATCTTGAAATACACAAGACATTATCCACTACCTGCATATGATATGAGAGGAGTTAGAGAGAGAATCCCCCAGCAGTTTTACTCACATTTATTATAATGGGTCAGGTCATTTTCCATAAAAATGAGTAACTTTCAGCAGGAAAAAAATGTTTAAAATGTGCTGACCTTGAGCACAGAGTATTTATATAAAATAATTTATCACCCACAGACCATACAAAGCTGAGTTTTTCTCTTGGGATACACAGCTAATATTTCAATCTCAGTCTATGCCAAATGGAAACAAAGATTGTTTGAAAGGTAAATGCAGTGCTGTCATCTTCCTGGGACAATCCAGATGCAGGATATTTAACAGCCTTGGAAACATAGGCAGGTAAAGAGGTAGAAAACTTCAGCTTTGAAATGAAGTCTGTCTAATGAATGAGGTCTAATAATCTAATAATCAAACATGGTGGCAAGAGTAGATAACACCATGCATACAATTGAAATTTTCTTTTTTTCCTAGGATTTTTTACCCTACTTTTGATAAATATATTCACCTAACTGTTCATTTACAAAACCAATGTCATTTCAGGAGTACAGCCTGACACCTCCACACTTTTACATGTTTCATTCACCCAACATCTAAGTACCAGCACCCATACATTATCACATTACCCCCTCGACCCGGTCCTCTCTCTCTCCTCTGGTAAGCACAGTATTTTTCACAAGGTCTAAGACTGTTTTTGTTGCATGTTATCTATTCGTCTTCTTTGGTTATTTATATCCCACAAAAGTGAAACATCTGGTAACTGTCTTTCACTTTCTGACTATTTGACTCAGTGCAATCATCTCAAAATTTATTCACATTGTCATAAAAAAAAACAGAATTTCATCTTTTCAATTGCTTAGAAATATTTCAAAGAATTTGTTATCAAGTCATTCATCAATAACAATTAAGCCGATTCCATGTCTTGCCTACTATATATAATGCTACCATGATCATAAAAATGCAATGAAGTGGTAAGATATAATAGTAAAATCCCAAATCTGCTACTTTCCATAAACAAAAAATTACTTAAAGAAAATAAAAAATGAAAAAAAAATTATACTGGCAGCCACATGATGAAAAAAAGGGAAAAATTTATACCCTGAAAACTATAAGACATATGATTGAAATCTTCTAAGTGGAAAAAAAAATCTTCTAAGTGAATAGAACTTAAATGATCTTCCCAATCCTCCAATCAATAAATGAAATGATAGAGGTATTCACTAACCATGAGGAAATCCTTTCACAATATATATACATCAAATCAACACAGAGTACATTTTAAATATCCTACAATTTTATGTCATTTATAACTCATTCAAGATGAAATTTAAAAAAAAATAAAAGGAAAGAAAAAGGCATTAGAGATCTTTTCAGAAAAATAAAAAATTTTTGTGTCCTGATTTCAGTGGGATTTACATGAATACATGCATTTGTGAAGCCCTACATCCATACACATAAAATGGAATACTTTATATATGAATTATTTCAATAAAATTGAATTTATAAGGTTTGAGGGTTGAGATGAACATCCAATGAAGCAAGACACTGCAAAGAACTTTGTAAACATGAAATGATATACATATACCAATGCTTTTTATTCCTTTACTGGGGTCTGTTTGCCTAATTAAATCAAGATGTTCATACAGCTAAACATGTGTTCAGATTCTATGTCTATAAATTACTCTGCCCCTTTGGGCATGTCTTCTTTATGCTCTTTCCACTCCAAGAACCTAGCTATCTAAACCCCAGGTGGTAGGGCATTTCAAGTGATCCTGAACCCTGATATCACTTTAGCCATGCAACCTGCACAAACACAGAAATTGTTACAGGAAAAAAGTGTCTGCACCATAAGCTGTATATTGTGTGCTAGACCCATCAGATCCAAACCCCTCTCCCAATAAAGTCAGGAAGCCACCCTGTGTCTGGAGCTGCAGACCTACCAAAGTCAGCAATGCCTTCCTCAAATTGCATGCAGAAGATTTCCTATATTCCTGGATTTAATAGGATGCTTTGAATTTCAACTGGCCTTTCCTCTAGATCTAGGAGGAACTTCCTTATATTCCCTCAGTTATATCAGTATCTTTTCTGTTTTAAAAGAACATTATGGAGTACAATAAATATAAAGAGTTGTCTAAACCTTAGAGCAAGAATTTTTGAAAAAGAGAGTTCCTTCCAAATCCACTAATCATTCCCCCCCAAAAAATCAACATCCATTTCAGTAAAATAAGTACTTGCTGTTACATTACAAGCTATTATACTGTAGAATATACTATATCCTGGTATACAGGAATAACCTTTTATCTACCTTCTCTTTGAGTTTAATTAAGTCTTGGCCCAACTTCCTAGTGGCAATGTTGAAAGTCACAGGTAGCTTCAAAAGACACCCCTGATGGAGTCTAGGTCTAGGAGCAAGAAGGAAGCTAGCAGAAGAGGTATAATATTGGGTTATGGAGTCCCTCCTTCATGTCTCTGGTGCCCTCAGTAGAAGCTCAGACTGTCCAGATCTCTTCCAGCAATTTGCTCTCTTTGAGCCAAATGTACCTTGACCTTCTCACCATTTGTTTTGTCCTGGAAATGTTTTTGTCATCGACGATTGCTGAGTGGATGTCAGGAGACGTATGAGAAGTGAACACCAGTTCCTCATAGAAACCATTCTCTGAAACACCCACCTTTGTTTTGCTCGGAGGCCACTGCCATAGAACTTGGGTTCTGGGAATTGATCAAGACCAATGGTACGGGTGGGGAGGTCAAGGTCACTGCACCTCCACATGTCTGGAGCCTGCTCACTGGTGGTGTGTCGGTTTCCTTTAATGATGTGGAGCAGATGGATAAACACAACAGGCCATATTTTGGAAAGTGAATGAAGCCCAGTCCTGAGAGACTCTTGGGTGGAGTGTGTTAACCCTCTCCTGTGAGCCAGAAATGGGACCTCTGAGGTTTCTTGTAAAAATTATAATATTTGTGGATTTGAAAATAGAAGCAGCCAAATCTTAGAAGCTGAATGAGAATGACTCATTCTGGTCAGGTACTTCACAGGCTGTGCAAACAACTAACTGCTCAGTCACTGTCAGGACTAGACACTACCTTGGGTGGGTGCCACCAAAAACCCTTAGGCTTCAAGCCCTGGTAGCTACAGGGACATTAACTTCCCTGGATCTGCTTCTTCTGGAGACAATGATAAGAGTATCCACCTCTGTTGTGGTGGTGAGACATAAGCAAGGTTTGGAAGGCTTCAAGGAGTACAGGAGATATGGGCAAAGCTCCATAAATGCTCTCAGCTTTATTTAAGTTTTGGCAATTCTCTATCTTGTTCACAATGCAAGAGAGTAGTGACAGATGGACTCCACAGAGATGACCACGGAAACACCTAACTTAAGTGAGATAGACACTTGAATTTTGTTCTGCCAGCAACAGGTTTACTTTCTGCATTATATTGCCAGACTTGACATTCTCCAACTTACATGGCCATCAGGAAGGGAGAGGAGGTGATAATGTAGGCATGGTGGTGAAGAGGGGTCCCACCCCTCAGGCCTCCTCCAAACATAGGTTCTGTGGTTTGGAGAATATAAGTGTCAGGTGAGTAATTCCCTATCTGTCTAGATATGCACTGACTCATTTTACCAAAGGCTTCCATGGGGTTTCCTGGGGTTTCCAAGCTAACCCAACTAAAGTTCTTTGTCATCTGAGCAACAGTTATTCATTTTAGGAGCTGGGATACATGGCACAGTGACCCAACCATTCCTCAGAGTCAGAGTCCCCTATATGGGGTGGGTGGCTGCTCAGCCAGCATGCTTGTTGTTTTATGGCAGTAGACGGAGGAGGCAAACTCGATGACATATAAGATATGTCATAACTGGCAAGCTGAAGGAGCAGAGACACCACAGGGGCTCCAAGCACAAGAGGTAATAAAGAGAACTCAACCCTTGAGAGGGCTTAGAAAAACTTACAATATGGGCATAATTCATTTATTCCTTCTGAAAAATGATCTTTCTTTTGTCCAGTAGGAATTCTAAGGCAGGACTCGGTGTGATTGATACAGTATCTGTGAGTACTTTTCTCAAATTGTGACAAATTTCATCAGAATTTTAGATTTGGGAAGAATCGCTGCCAGCAATTAGAGAGAAATAAGCTTTGGCTATTATGAACTAACTAGATGGATTTTTTTTTTAATTCAGATAGAATGACAAGATTTTGACCTATTTATTCAACAAGAAAAGGGTGTTTGAAGGTCTCGTATGTACAGAGACCTCTTCTTCATGTGAAGGATGTTATGAAACCCCTCATCGCCACAGCCTTCTCATAGTTTATAATCTGGTGAAAATAACAATGATATGAGAATAATCACATAAATAGTCCAGTTGTAGATAGTGCAGTGAATAAAAATGAAACAGCATAAGGGGTCAGAGGAAAGGGGCAATTGGTGTTTTAAGAAGAGTCCAGGGAGGGCAGGGCTGTAGATGCCTGATTCCAGGAGGACCGGAAGTAAGTCTCACAGGTTCCTCTGGGTGCTGCTGATAAATTCAGACTCAACTGTCCCCATTTCCTCACCCTGAGATTTGTAACTACTCCTGATGTGTGGTCAAAGGTTAAGAATAAGGAACTACTTTTCTGAAAGCCAGCACCAGAGTCTTTTGGAAGTTTCCTTCAGTCTTACAACAAACTCTCCTTTATCCATTTATCTCCAAGGGTTGAGACTCACTCTTCCCCCAAGTAGCTTGCAAACTAGTCAGAGGGAAACAGTGACCATGCTTGAAAGGTTTTGCTAATCCTCAATTTGCAGAGTCAGTATAAATAGGCCATGATTTCAAAGGTGAGCCAAAAAAACCCAAAAGGTGGAAAAAGAGAGAAGCTAAAAATAAATGACTGAAAGAGAAAGGTTCCTGTAATTTTAGGTTTAAAATACAAAGTTGAGTAATCAAGGAAAGTATTTTTACTGCCTTGTCAATATTTTTCCTGGAAGCCAGAGTAAATAGCCCTTCTTCAGATCTGCCGTATGCGTGCCTAATGGTGTTAGGTGTCTCTGACCACAGAATAACTTTATCCCTAAGAAACAGAGCAAACAGGAACTCTGTGGTTTTAGCATTCCCCACAAATAAGTAAATACACGGATGTATATTAAAAAAGTTTTAGTGCAATAGGACAGATCGTTGGGGTCCATTTGAGAAGTGCTTCCCCTTACGGAATCTTTCCTACAAACCTTTCCATGCAATGAAAGAAAATCCTGCTTGCGGGGGGTGATTGAGATCGTATTTTCTGCATCATTTGGATTCTCTTTCAATTTCATGCCGAGTGCCCAACAGAGGTACCAAAAGTGTAAGATAAGTTGTCCTTTCTCTGAGCCCTCATTTATTTACCCTGTTGGTAAAAAACTCACTGGCTTTCATCTTTTCTGAATCTGTGACCAGGAGAAGCAGGGGATCACAAATGTTGAACAGAGGGGGGAAATATCAGGAGGGTCTTCAAGTGCAGAAAACTCCTTGGGTCTAGCTCTCCTTGGTTTTTATGAGGCATTTGCCCAAAGCCCCGCTGTTCAGGCCAAAGGAACAGCACGTGGTTTTGTTGGCAGCTAGGAACTCTGTCTCTAAGTGGGACATGCTTCCACTGGCTGATTCATTGGATCCTGCTGATCCTAAGTTTTAATGCAAATCCATCACTTGAATAACTGGCACCCCCAACCCATGGATCCTGCATTAATATTTGCTGGGTGGAAAATAGGTGCTGGAAATTGTCAGGGGAGACAGATAGCACACCGCAGTCCATATATCACTGTGAAGGCCACGTACACAGTGTGTGCTTTCAGTCAGGTGTGACTAATAAGTCTTCGATGTGGATTTCAGTGGGCCAGTGTGCAGCCAGCAGAGTAAGAAGGTTTGCTCATCCAAAGAAGACCAGTGTGAACTACTATCTCCATTTTTCTGATGGCTCCTGGTTGGGAAGATTTGAAAGATCACTTGGAAACTAGCACCTCATAATTTTACCCTTGAAATGAAATTGCTCTTTGGGATTGTCTGGCAGCTTCTGACTTCATCAACATGCCAAATATTCCAAGTTAATTTTGTCAGAACCCAGTTAGACCAGTTCTTTGGGGGCAAATAAAAGAAAATACATCTTCAAATCGCAAGTAGCAAATTATTCCAGGGATTGTGTGGGCTAAAAATATCAAATGCACTAAGAAAGCATTAGTTTAATCTATTAATATGGTTTCCCACAGAAAAACTGAATTCTCTTAAAAACATCCATAAACAGACTCAAGTCAAAAAGGCCAACAAATACAATTCATATAAAACAGTCCCCAAAGCAGGAATGTAAAGATAGACATGTGTTTCTTGATGTTCTTGAATTTCATATAACATGGAGAAAAAAAGAAGGAAGGAAAAGACAGAGGGAAGGGTCAGGTGAGTATCTTGATGTCTCATTTTGTTTTTTCCAGGGATTTTGACATGGCTGCCCAATGAACAAGTTTGCCTCAATATTGGACATGTCCTTGACATTTCTTCCCCCAAAAAGACGGTAAACAGCAAGCAAACAAGCAAGCAAATTTTTCCCACAGTGTCCTGAGTCTGGTCCTGTTTATCTTTCCATAACAATGGAACAGATGTATTTTTGTGCTTGCAACTGCCCAGATGGGTTGCTTGAAGAAGTTGTCTGCTGTTCAGAGATGTTGCTCGTTTTCAATCTGGACTTTGCCAGATTAATTCCTTGACTGAAAACTCTGCAATTTCTGGGGGCAATGTTCACCCTCTGCAGTTGACCAATATCTTGCTGCCAGGATTCACTTGAGGTTCTGTTAGAGGTGCCATGATGATGGGGTTTCAACATACCATACTTCTATGGGAAACCCAGAGTTCTTGAAAGCACTGGATGGACACAAAGAAAAAGTTCTAGTGCTCAGATTCAGTGATGGATAAAATTCCTTCAATCCTGACTTCCCTTTAGTTCAGAATTGATACCAAGTTCTTATATTATGATCTTGTATCCGGCTGAGGTTGAACATCCTAACTATGGGAAACACCAGAGCTAGAATGTGGGTGGACAGACAGATCATAAAAGAAGCATCTGTCATTCCCCTATATTATAGCATTCCTTTACTAACTACTCTTGTGTCTTCTGTTAACTAAAGTCTTAACTAAAAAATATACATTTTTGTCTTTATAACTCTATATCAATGTGTTAAGCAACATAAACTATAGAAGGTGTTTAGATTTGAATCTATGTAAGTCTCAGCCCTTGCAACAACAAAATACAAGTTTCTTTTTCATCACCTAGAACAATCAGGAAAATTGATTATATTCTATAGCATCACATTAACAAGTTGAAATGAGTAGCAATCATGCAAAACATGTTATCAGGTCATGAAGGATTTAAACTGTACATCAATAATAGAATGCTATTTTGAAAATTCCCTAAATATTCAAATACTAAAGGACATGCTTCTAGAGGAAAGAAGGTTATCCCTTGGTAAGATTGGAAACTCCAGAACATTTTAAAGAAGTTTGAGAATATGCAGATACCCCAAGATGCAGATACCTCAGGCAAAGTCTGATGGGAAGAACTTGGTGTGGCCCTGAACCCTGAAAGCTCAATGTAGGATTCATTTTAAAAATTCCCAGCAAAGTATATTTTTTAAAAAAACTGTATGAGTTTCATGCTTATGCAAAAAAAAACTGTACAATTTTATTAAAACCAGGTTTAATTTGCAAATGAATTAATTTAACTGTGATTCTTTTGTAAAATGAAAGTGAACTTGGGGATATTGATATTTTTCAGTAACACATGTTTTTGTGGACATTAGATTCCAGTCCTCTTAGTCATTTCTGAGGTTTTTCAATTGTCTTTTTACCTATGAATTGTACTGTGCTGAATGTGTTTTCTAACACCTGACTATTACCATCCAAATTAACATTTCTAGTTTTTCTCCCAATCTTTTTGGCTTGATGTAGTGAATACTAAAATTGTCCTTTTCTGAAGCCAAGCAAATTGGAAATGGAGAACCTACCTAATATCAGCTTCAGAGAGGTCTTCTTGGTAGCCATGCTTGAATATGACTGTTGCTGTTTTAAATACTTGATGACATCAGAGAAATTGAGACCCAGGAGAAACTACCATCTGAAAATGCTTTGACCCCTGACTTCTAGAAATTTCAACTGGCTCCTCTCAAGACTCCTGGATGGACTTAAAGCTCTGCTTTAGTCTTTAACCTTTGTTCTTCTGTCTCCACTGAAATGCCTCTGATCTGATCACTTGCACAATATACACTAAACATTGTAACCGACTTCCAGGACACAGAAATTGGACACAGCTGTTTAGTTGAACTGAGCTAATCTCAGGACAGAGAGGCTGGTTCTATGAAACAACTGACTAAATCAACTTCTGAATTGTGGAACTTCTGGAGAAGTTCCAGAGGCAGGACTCTAGGAGAGTAATAAGCTTGCCACCCCTAAATTTATCTTTTTTATCAAAAACCTGATTTCAAGGATGGGTTCTCAAGGTTGAGTGCATGTTGTTTTGATATTCATTTGTAAACTTCTTTTGTAATGGTTCCTCCCAGGAAAATTCAATCTCCTTATCTCTTTTGAATGAAGAAAGCAAAACTCACAACAATATGTTTAGTTGTGGTTTTGCCATTCCTTTGCAATGCAACCCAGGGCAAGTTAGCCAGCTAGTTGTCATTAAATGTCTTGAACTGCATCAGTCTCCCCACCACTATATATAATTCCCTTCTCCTGTCCCTTCCCTCCCCCTTTAAACTCAGAGCCATCAATATATTTATTAATGTTTTTGAAAATGTTTTATGTTATTGAATTATCTGCTATGTAAGTGGTTCAGTATTTGTTATTTTCTGACTTGTTGATACTTTCAAAATCCCTGCATTTTGCTAAAATTAATTTCATTTCATCCTGTCTTATGATTATATGGTAACTTCTGGGTCCTCCTATTTCTTATGGTTCCTCCAACAGAAGGTGCCCTAGACTTGTGCAAGTTTTCAGGCGTCAGCAGCTTGTTTTGGACAGACCCTGTTTGGCTTAGTAACTTCAATTGTTTTATTGGAAAATTATTACCCTTTCTCTCTTCTTTTTCTATGCACACTAATCCTATTTAAAGTTCTTTCACACTAAGAGAATGCAGAACCTATTTGGAGCACGCAAGTTTGGGGGGGGTCCTGGGGTGCCCCTCAGACTGCACAGGAATACTTTGATTTCCTCTTTTAGCCAATAGCTATTAAGCAGCACATTGTTTAGTCTCCACATGTTCATAGTTTTTCCTGTTGTTTTCTTTTAGTCGATTTCTAACTTCATGGCATTATTGTTGGAGAGAATACTGGATATAATTTCAATCTTTGTAGTTTTATTGACAATTGACTTGTGTCCCAACATATGGTCAATTTTTGAAAATGTTCCATGCTCATTTGAAAAAAAAAAAGTGTATCAGCAGTATTTTCACGGACTGTTCTGTAGATGTCTGTTAGGCCTATTTGATCTAGCTTCTCTTTTAGGGCTATCGTCACCTTATTTATTCTGCATCGCAATGATTTGTCCACTGTAGTAAGCAGGGGATTAAAGTCCCCTATCTAGGAGAGATGACCATAAGAGATCAAGAAGATGGTTTATGGGTGACATAGTGGTGGGACAATGTCAGGGTGTAAAATGATGTAAATATTTTTAAGCAACATAAAAATACCAGTTCTTAAATGCCTATCTCTAACCCTCTTCCTTCCACTAAACACAAAATCTTTGTGCATGATATATATCAGTGACCAGTTGGTAAATATTTCAGTTCAGCAATTATGCATATCATGAAAAGAACTGAATCCTTCATCTCAGGCCTACAAAATGATTCATTATATTTTTACTCATCCTGATAAATACTATCATCACCCAACCCACTGCATTGGTCAAAATATCTTAGGAGATATCTTCAATTTTAAAATCTTTCTTGAATTTACCACATCTAATTGGTCACAAAATCTTAAAATATTACTATCAAAATATATCCTGAAACATAAAATGCTATAAAAGTTATATATATATATATAATATAATGTATTTTATATATAAGGCAGTGTTACTTTAAAAGGTTTTAATAAAATGTGTACAATTTATAAGAAATTTTAATTCAGTAAAGTAAAACACTACAAATTGAACTGTCTGTGATGGGATGAATAGTGACTTCTAAAGAGTTCCACACTCTAATCTCCTTAAAAATGAGATTGAATTAGGTTCTTAAGAAAGGGTAGGCCTAATGTGATTAATCAAAATTCAATCAAAACCAACAAATATGAAGCATTTGTGATGCCATGGATGGACCTACGAGGAATCATATTAGCAAAAATAAGTCAGAAAGAAAAAAACAGAAACCATATGGTCTCACCAATGGATGGGATATAAGAATAATAAACAAAAGGACAAGAAAATGTCAAAATAAGCTGACAATAGAACTGGGGTAAGCTGCTAGGGAAGAGGAGGAGGGAAGGAGAGAGAGAAAAATCAGGGAAAGGATGAACACAAGAATATAAGACAAGGGTTCACAGATGATATAGGTGAAGAGTTCTGGGAAATACAATGATGCAATATTTTATATATATATGTATGTGTGTGTTTATACATATAAGCATGAACATGTAAACAGCAAAAATAAATAAATAAAAGGAATTTTTTTTAAAAGGGTAGACCTAATGTAATCACAGGGTCCTCTTAGGAGGGAGACAGGGGGATCAGAGTTATATCCTATCAAAGACAAAAGACAATGAAGAGGACAAAGGAAGCAAAGGAAACAAAAGTTATGTGATACAGGGCCATGAGCCAAGGTATGAGATCAGCCTCCAGAAACTTCAATATGGAAGGAAATGAATTCTCCCCTAGAGTCTCTAGAAGGAACACAGGCCTGCCAGCACTTTAATGTCCACCAGCAAAACTGATTTCAGACTTCTGTACCTACAGAAATATAAGATAATAAACTCATGATGTATAAACCATTAAAAGTATGATAATTTGTTATAGCAGCAGTAGGAGGCTAATACACATTCACATTCATGTTTCTATATCACCACTACTTCTAAAGTAACTTAGGGGCAGCTGGGAGCACAGATTCTGGAGCCACACTGTCTGTATTTGAATTCCTGCTCCTCCACTAAACTCCATGAGTAAGCCACTCTAGTTTCCTGTGTCTTGGTATCTCATGTGCAAAATGGGCTCTTTACCACAGGCTTGCTCTGAGGATTCAGTGATTGTTATAGTTAAAATGCTTGGAACAGTGCTTCACATACTGTAAACATGAATGTTTCCTGTTATTATTTCTGTAATCCAAGATACCCATATTTATATCGTGGGTCAAATGACAACTTTCTGCTGGTGTCCCAGCTCTCTTCTCTTGCCCCTGCTACCTCTTATTCACAGAGCAGTAAGACTGGTTACTTACAACATAACATCATGTTATCCCCTTGATTATAATCCTCCATGGGTTTCCCAGAGGAATTACAAATAAATACCAAATTCTAACTGGCTTAAAAGGCCTCAAGTGACTTGGTCCAAACATTTCACTGGCCTTATTTCAGTCCACTGTCTCTATAATTCACTTCCCTTAATGTGCTGCCATCAATACATGAAGCCTTTTCAGCAATTTCAAGTAGGCTTTTCTTTGGAATGATATGCCATTTTTCTGTATATTCACAGGACTGACTCAATCTTAAAATTTAATGTCCTCCTCAGTAAAGCCTCCCCTCATCTTTCAGATTAAATAACTGCCTCTTCCCACTGCTTACTTAATTATTTCATGTGCTCTCCATGAAAAGAGTTCACCACCACAACCCCTCTGCTCAGAACTATATTTGACATATGGTCAGTATTCAACAAGAACGTGCTGAATAAGTGTTGATGGACATGTGCTGAGGCCATTTTTTGTGATATCATATAGGCAACTCCACACACATTATGAATTAGACTGGTATAGTTGTAAATCTTATGTCTAAGAAGAAAGGTCCTGCATAAAGCAATGTTTCCACTGATCATTACGTAAGTCTACTTTATCATCTGTGTCTATGTTTTCTTAATAAATGTCTCTGAGAACATTTTCTACCAAATTACTGGGAAGGAAACTTTTGAATTGTATAAGAAGTTGAACCTTGTTTAACGTCAAAGACCCATCTCTTCCAACCCTTAATTCAATTAACTTTATTTTTAACTTAAGTTATTTTAGTGAAGATTGAAAATCCACAGGATCAATGACCTTCTACAAGAGCTGAGCACTGCCTATGCACAGCAGAGAAAGATTATCCACAGACTGGAAACCCATCTTCTCAGAAGATATAGCCAGAACTGAGAATGAAGAGCAAGAGAGAAAGTCAGACCCATTTGACTATGGACTCAACTCCCATGGTTTCTCCACATCATGTTGGCCCATGGAAGGAGCATTAGTTTCCACAAATCAGTACTCTGCATTTACTGATTTGTTTTTTTACATCATTCCTCCTCGGCATGAGATTTGTGCTAATAGAATAAAGACTGCCCTGAGTCTCCATCTCTCTAAAGTCTTCCCTTAATGGTATTCCCTTAAAATTCAGGACACTTCATGGTCTTATGTATATTTTAATATTGAGGATCTTTCAAGGTGGGTTTTATTGTCCAATTTAGAGCTAATAATCAATCATTGGTCATTTTCCAAATGTGACAAATTACAACATTTAATGGGTTAATGAAAGAGGTGTGGGGTTTAGAGTTAATGAAAGAAATAGCCCCCCAGAATGTGATTCACTCTTTTCTTTGTAAAACAACAAAATGTAATCCCAGGGTGGCCTCGTCTACATCGCAAGTATATACCTGGCATTTTAACTGACAGCCAGAGAGTGCCTGCTGTTCCTCAGAAGAAGAGATGGTATATCTGATAATCTGAGAGAACAAAGACTCCAGTTACTTCATCTTGATTGCCTGAAGGACTGGAATTAATTGTGTTTCTTTATACCCCATCTAATTTTACAAAATCATACTCCTCCATGGCAGTTCACTAATTTACCACCTCATCTAAGATAAGACTTTGCCAACAGTAATAACATTTAGAAAATGTTTTCAGACCTGTTGATACTAGTTCCCACCCCCAACACCTACACACACACACACACACACACACACACACTTTCTTACACCTTAAGACAAATAGGCACAAAGCTGAAGACACAAACCCATCAGAATGAATGACCTGGTGACTCAGATGTTCACCTTCAGAATAAAATCAAGTACAACTTAATCCATTAGGCACACTGTTGTGTATATGCTTCAATTTCTGTTCAAAGAGTAAATAGTGAGGGGAAAAAAAGTGTCTGCTTTTCTGAAAAACATTTCTGTGTATCTATCTGATCAACATTTATTGTGGGCTTACTAAAGTCTTTCAATCACCATCCCTTAAAATTCAAGACATTTCATAGTACAGAAGTGCATTTTAATACTGAGGATTTCTTCAAAGTTGCTTTATTTATTTTTTATTAATTGCACATATCTGTATCTATATATATTCATATATTAAAAAAACAGAACCCAACATTCTGCTGCCTCCAGGAAACACATCTGATCTCTAAAGATAAGCACAGTTTGAAGGTAAATGGCTGGAAAATAATTCTACAAGCAAATAGTACCAAAAAAAAAGAAAGGGGTAGCTATTCTTATTGCAGACAAAGCAGATTTCAAATTTAAAAAGTAACAAAGGATAAGGAAGGTCACTACTTAATGGTTAAGGGGTCAGTCCACTAAAAAGCCATAAAAAAGAGGCTTTTTTTTTTTGGTGAATGTGAAACTGGTATATGGTTAATCTCCCCACAAATATAAGAGGAAGAAAACCAGAAGAGTAGTCAAAATTTGAAATGGGCAAGGAAATACCAAGTCTAAAGGTTCTAAATGGGAAATTTAGTGGTGTGGTAATAAAGGGATAAAAAGGAGGTAGAGCTATTCATATTCATTTCAGTTGCATAGTCAATTTTATCAATTTTGACTCTATTTCAGAGATGAGTGAGCAGGCTCTGATACAAATGAATCTATATTTCATAGCTAGAGTTACATTCCATTACTGGAGCACTACATGGAGACTTAGCACAATAAGGCAGAGGGAACCACAATCACTTGCGTGTCCATCAGTTCAAATTTTCTGGGCAATCATAAAGTGCATTATTCATCTTTAAGCATGCTGTGCTATGTGTATGTGATATTGTGGGTACATTTGTGTGTATGTGCATGTGCTTAATGTGCATGTGTGAGTGTGGGGTAGAATACAAAGTAAGGCAAAATAATGTATGTTTCCCTTCTGACTCAGATTCCATTCATAGATATAATTATTTGTTTAACACAGTCACACCATATTATGTTACATTCTATGATTTATTAGTAAAAGCATTCTCTTTACACTCAACTTTCCCAACCAATGATCATTTCTTGACAAGTTTCATTACAGAAAATGACATAGACATTTGTTATATTCTCAGACAATAAAATATGGTCTTGCTCAAATACCTTCATGGAATATTAAACAAAATGAATACTATTCCCTTTCCTGTGTTTATCATATCATGTTAAAAGTGAAGACATAGCCCTTATGTTTTCTTTCCTGGTAGACGAGACTTTGGAAAGAATGAGTTTAGTATACCTTCATCCAAATGGTTTTACTTTGCTATGTCCATGTTCTCCAACAGCATTGCTGTAACATCACTTCAGTCATTCAACTTCTCAGAGGTCATTACTACTGGTCCTTTCTTTGAAATCATAGTGAAGATTAAAGTGCAGAATTTCTCCTATAAACTTCTCTTGGTTAATTCCAGATTTTTTAGTTTCAAGTAGCAAAGATTGTGAAGTGACCCAATAAAATGACTGAAGAATTAACCTCCTTAGAAACTACAGTGAATCAGCTATATAAATAGGCTGTAAAGATTTACTAACTTAGTGGATTACCCCAAATGTACATAAAGACCATATGAAACACACTTTAGTTACCACTGAAATATTAAAAAGTAGCAACTAATTAATCTAGGTGAGCAAGAGATTACATGAGTTACATATAACCACACCATAACAGCACAGATATACATACTCATTTCAGAAGTTTTTCTTAATACTGTTGACTGACTGTGTAATGCAAATTAATTAGAGCAATAAATTGAGTGTCATCACATGTGACATAAGGAAAATGGGATTGTCTAGGGTTACACTTAAGGTTAAGTTAAATTCTTAATATATCTAAGTTTTTCTAACTCTCCCTTAAAGTATCAGCATTAAACTAAGGGGAACTTTGGTAAGCACCAACAATTGTAGCTAAGGAAAATGTGTGTTTTCTGACATGATTATGGAAAAATACTCTAAACAATCTGAAATACTCAAGTTTAACTAAGGTCAGAATATCAAGTCCTCCACCAGTCTTTGCTCTACTGGGTTAAACTCTGTAGTATTTTATTTCATATATTGGTTTTCCAATATTCAAGGGTGAGTCTAGTATCCCTACCTACATTAGTAGAAGATGGTAGAACTAAATTAAATTACATCATCAGGGCCAGCTTTATAGTTGCACAACCACAGGGCCCTGGACTATGGAGAACCACACACTTGGCTTAATGCCTTTCTTGTAAGACTTAAAATTCTGAATAACTTTATCTCTGGACTTGTGCTTTGCAACTGAATTTTGAGGGGACAATGAAGCCTGAGCACAGAGACATACAGAGATCACCTCACCTATGTACAGACTTGGTTCCTCAAGAATAGTGACCAATGGCACAAGAATGTGGCAGGAGCACACAGCGGCAGCAGGAGCTGTCACCCTGGAAGGTCTCTGCAGAGGGGAGGGGCACCCAGGAAAGAAAATGGCAGGTCTATCTATTCCTGGAGCCTTCTCTTCAGCATCTGAACCAAAAAAGAACTCTCTAGTCTGAAGATTCCAACAAGAAATGCCTAAGCTCAAGCAACATGTTTTGTCAATAAACTATTATTTTTTATTATATTATTTATTTTATTTTACATCATCATCTACCTCGGGGTTCGCCCACCACCTTTATCACCCATGAACCATCGTCTTAGTCTTTAGTGCCCCTCCAAACCCCAACCCCCACCCATGCTCTATGCTTCAATTTTGCTAAGAATTATTTCTAAATTTTTCTTTTCTGTTTGTCTGCTTTCCCTTAATCCCTTATATAAGTGAGACCATCCAGTATTTTCCTTTTTCTCTCTGGCTTACTTCAAGCATGATTCCTTCTAGCTTCATCCATATTGCTGTGAATGACATAAGTTTGTCTTTTTTGACTGATGAACAGTATTCCATCATGTACATATATCACAGCTTTCTGTACCATTCGTGTATTTGGGGGCATTGTTTCCATATCCTGGCTATTGTAAATAGCACCACAATAAACATCCAGGGAAAGGTGTCTTTTTAGATTAGAGTTTTTGTAACTTTTGGGTAGATTTCTAGAAGTGGGATTGCTGAATCGAATGGGAGTTTCATTTTCAGTAGTATAAGTGTTCTCCACACAGCTTTCCATAGTGGCTGGACCAGTTTGCATTCCTGCCAGCAGTGTAAAAGTGTCCCTCTCTCTCCACATCCATACCAGCACTTGCTGTTGCCTGATTTTTTGACATGGGCGTTCTTATATCAGTAAATTATATAAAATAAGACTGTCCTCAAGATATTACAGTAAAAAAGCACATCAGTGAATTATTTATAAAGATCTTTTTATAGTTTAGAATCTTTGACTTGGAAGACTTCCACTTTACAAAGTAAAGGTCCACAAACTTATAAATTGAAGAAAATAAAGATATAAAGATGGTAACATCTAGTAGATAATAGCATTATCCTTTATAATTGTATAAACCAACTACTACAAGGAAAACAATTCCATAGTTAATTCTGCCTTGTGATTGAATATATTGCATAACAAGTATTTTAAATTGTATATAAATCAGAAAGTAACTTTTGGTTTCTTGTATGACTTCCATAAGTTATAGAAAATATTAGGGAGAACAGTAAACTACCACTATGTAAATCTGTATCTAACACTAATTTCAGGCAGGCACACATAATATTTTGTATGAAGAGTTAAATCTTTTGAGAAACATTGTCCTACAAAACTTATCAGTTTTAGAAAAACTAAAACATATTTTAAAATAATGTACCAGAAATGTATTCCAATGTTTTCACAGACTACAAAGTACTATTAAGACTTCAGTGACAATTGCAATAGCCAAAGGATCCTCTTTAAATTGTCAACAACTTTTTGCAATATTGCATTTGTCAAGGAAACAGACATTACTCTGAATTACATCAATTGAAAATGAAATCTCTAAAGCTATAAAATTTAATGACCAAATAAATGAATTTGTAGAAAATTGAGTCAGAAAATATTTGATTAAGTATGTCATATGAATAAAGTATTAATATCGATTTAAAATTATGATACTGATATAGTAATGCAATTACAAGTTTACATTGTTTCTTATGTCACTATTAAGCTGATTGTGTTTTACAAGTAAAAAGACATTTCTAAAGACAGAACATTTCATTTTAATTCTTCAAATGATCCTTTATTTCCTGCTTTTTGAATAAGGAGCCCCGCATTTTCATTTTGCAGTGGACCATGCAAATTATGGAGCAACACTGGATATAATACAGTTTAGATTTTTGCCACAAATTTGCCAAGTCCTATTTAAACAAAATGGGGCTATTTTCCTTTACACATTTTAAGCATATTCATTGTTATTTAGCCAGCAAGTCTGACTCATGGATATTTGTTGCTTTGTGTGTTATATAAACTTTGATTAGGTTGCACATGTTCAGTTTGCAGATATTTCTGCCAAGCCTGCACATCGGATTTAAAATCTGCCCCTCCAGTGAGAACTTACATGGTCAGGCACTTCCAGATGCTCATGGGTTATGGTGTAAGTACCTTAGGTTAATGTCAAGCAGACCAAACAGGTAATATAAATTGGTCCTAATCTCAGATGAGTGCAGACCTATTTACAAATTCTCAGGAAAATAGTTTTTCTTCCAGAGTCCAGAAAAATACAAATGTCCTTATCACATTCTATTCATGAGGATATTTCTGAAGCTACTTCTTTTCAAGAGTCTAGCCCTTCAAATGCCCCAGTTTCCCTCTCACACCCATGCCCCACACCCTGAACTCAACCCCCCTGAATTAAATGTTCAAAAGGGGCTTTTGGTGAGGAAGGGTTCAGCAAATGCAGACATCAGCAGTCCCCAGGCCTTAACGTTCTGGTTTCAACTTCCCACTGAAAAGTAGTCCATGGTAATTGCCAATCACATGTGTGCAAGATAGTGCTGATGTTTTATATGTCTTTTAAAAAATGGTTTATAGAAGATAATTGAAAGGCACACATTCCTGAATATTCAGACAGAGCTCCCCAAGATATCCAGAACAGTCCTTCCTAAGATGTGATGCCCTAGCAAGTGTGTCATTTTGAGCCATGGTCAATTGGGGCTCTGCAGTTCTGAAGAAATCATCATCATTCTTGTCACTTTCTTAAAAGAATGAATATTGAAGATTATTGCCCAGAATTTAGACTTTTACCAGAAATAAACTTTCTGCTGGAGAAACATACCTATTGCAGGCTGATCATGTAATTACAATGCATCTGGTCTTTGTCATAAGATTCACCTTCTCCACAGCATGTGTATTCCACCTCCTCTCCTTGAAGTCCCAGGCTCTTATACCACTCACAACTCAGGACATCAACTGTCATTTACCCCATTTATTTTAGAACCTACAGCCATACAGGCTCTTCATATAATTAAATTTATTCTTTTCTCCTACTAATCCAACTGATATTATTTTAATTCATCCATCAGTCCCAGAAGAATCCACAGGGTTATATAGAAATTTCCTCTCCCCTCCACATCACCCTATTTTCAAGAAAGGAAGATGGGTTTCATTCTGTTATGCAAAATGAAGGTGTTGAGTTAGACAAGCCTAAGTTATAGTTTACTCCTTCAAGTCTCCACTCAGTGGACTGAACATTTGCTATATGCCACAACCCCCATGGACCCAAGCTGTTCTAAATGCACTGGTAAAGAAGTGAGGAATACAAGATGGATAAGACATGGCTCCTGCCCCAAGGAGTTTATCGTCTGGTTTGAAATATTGTGTCAGAGGCATAATTTTAAACAAACAGTTATACAAGCATAGAGTTAGACCCCAGGTAGCATGCAGTTGTGGGTTACAGATTCCAACAGGAATGTTTTTCTTTTTTTTTTTTTAATATTATTTATTTTGCTCTTTAGATCACAACCTCTGTAAGTGGTTTTTGGGATACCCCGTCTCTTCCCTCTGGTGCCCCTTCCATTCTCTCAAACCCCACTCTTTGTTGGTTACTAGTCTGTGTTAAGTCCATTAGTCTCTTTCTTTCCTGTGGCAGTTCCTTTTACTGGGTGAGGGACTGTGTTGTTGAAACCAGGTGAACCTTGGTGGTAGGTTTTTGGTCTTAAGTTTGCATTGGGTGGCCAGTCTGTATTCATGTGTGATCTGTCCATGTTTCCTTGCTGCAGGCCATCTTCTCCAATCCCTTCTCTGTTGCTTTGCTGTTTTACCTTATGGCTCTGGTGTCAGATTTAGGAGGTCTCACCCCCAGCCAGTGTGGGTGAAGAAATTTCTCTGTGAATACAGGTGTCTGTGAATGGTCTTTGTAGATCATCTCCTCTGCCCCAGTTTGCAATTTTGATGTGGGGTCGATTACCCCATCTTGGCCTTCCTCTCCTCTCCTGCAGTGTGGGGAGGGGGCATTGCTTTCCTAAAAGGCATCTCCAAAATGAGGTCCCAGGTCTTCCAGGCCTGGTGAGCGCATGGGTACACATAGTGACATCATGTCTCTACAGTTGTTTCTCTTTGTCTCGCATGCACTGGTTCTCTTGGTTGTCCATCTGCTGTGTCCAGCTCAGGCTTATGGGCTGGATTTTTGCATGATCCCTCACCCGTTCTATAATGGGGTTTGCGTTGCACATGTTCTTGCTCCTCTTGAAGTTTAGCTGGAGTGAGAATGACATGGAAGGGGCTCCTCCCCCCACACACACCTGCCTGCACTTGGTACCTGCCTGTGCAGGGGTGGGGCCAAATGGCTGAGCCTGCACCCTTCCATGCTCCCCTTGGGCTAGGAGTAGGTGGCAACATGGCTCTGCCAATCCGGGTTGCAGATGGCTGCCCTGTGCAGCAGCCATCTGCTGGTGGGTGGGGCCACCAAAACCCCCACCCTGTTCAGCGGAATTTAATAATAAGCTAAGTGTGGGAGAATGAGTAGCAGTTAACCTGATGTTTGGGAGCAAAAGGTCAGCAGTTTACTGCTGTTATTAATGTGAAGAATGGATTTCAAACAAAGAGGGAGCAAAGCAGGACAGAGGTGAAAAATAATATGGTGGAAATAATATCCCATTCATCCAATGAAATCCAGTGACCTGGTTCTATTTTTATAAAGGATGCTCAATGATCTATTTAGAGAACTATAATTGTCCACTAACTTCTCCTGATTCAAACATCTTAATAAAACCTAAGGCGATTTATTTTAACTTCAGATTTCATTTCTTTAACTTTATTTTTATAATTTCTAGAAGCTATAATTGCCCAGAAATAGCATGAGTTTTTAACAGTTTTAACATAAAAGTGTAGAGCAAACTACAAATCATATGCAGGTATAAGAGCAACGCAGTTCATCAGAACCCCTTGTTCGGGGACTAGTAAGTTCTTAGTCAAGCTGTCAAGAGAAATATTTTTGTCCCATTTCTATTTTCTGTTGTCTCTAGATTGTCCCCAATCCACCAACAACCCCCACTGAACCAAGCTGGTTTGATTGCTTCATACCAGCCTCTTCCCAGGCTCTGTCCTCAAATCTCTGCAACTTTTCCAGATTTCCACTTTTAAATACAGGATGTTGGCTTCAGTTGCTCTAAGATTTACATCAGAACATTTCCTGCTTGCAATTGTTACTCCCATTCTTAATTTTTTATTGTACAATTCCAGACAAGATTAAACCTATAGGAGATGATGTGGTCCCTCTTAAATTCAAATGAGCACTGTTCTGTGGCTTTAAGAAGTAAAATATCTTCCCATTCAAGTGGTTTCTCTATGACTTTGAAGGATAAGAGAACATTTTCTGAATGGAGTCCTCTTCCCCATTACTCAAATGTGCTTTTCTTTAAATGTTTTCTCCCCCACCTCCCTTCATCATATACATGTTTCATTGAAGTAGAAATTGCTTATCCTTACAGTTACATGGGTTTGTAATTCAAGCTGTTGTTGAGTCACAAATTCACTAGGAAATGATTAGCAGTGGTACACATAAATGCAAAACATTATTGTAATATGTAAAATACTACCTACTTTGTATAATTGTTCACTTTTCCTCTTTTAAAAAGCATATAGTAAGGTCTTTGTTCTCAATTGAAATGAGTCCTGATAAGTATCTTATGAATAACAATAAGATACTTCAACCAAGATTTGTTCAATTTTTCATCTTTTAGCAATGTAAATACCAAAATACTTTGTGTTTAAGGATCACAGGAACTAATTGCTATAGAGTATCAGATTTTTACCTTTGAGAGCTTTTTTTAAGGCTTTAAAAGACAGGAATATGATTATTGTAACATGTTAAAGTACTACAGCATAGACATTAAAACATTTTATATATGACGTTTAATTTAGACTTGAGTTCAAGAATAGTCACTTTGTTGGACTTAAAACCTGCTAAAAAATGGGAAACCAACTAGTATATCAGAAAAACCACTTTTGGCTACCAACAAGTACTTCTATTATTCATATCTTGATCATTCCCTGAAATTTTTGTTATAAGACATATCAGAATGTCATAGTCAGTGGTCAGAAAGCTAAATGATTCAATGGGCCCTTATTAGTGAAATTTAAATACATTTGAAATGTGTAGACTGGGTAAAATATCATAAAACATTAGTTTAAGCTATGTAGATTGGAAAACAATTGGAAAATATTTTAATTCACTTTGTATTCTCCAGTAAACTCTGTTCATTAACCTACCCAGGTCCAAGTCCAAGTCCTTGAGGATGATGGGTAAGGACTTTTAAAAAGGTAAAACCATGACACTGATATAAAATTAACAGGTATCAAGGATATCGTCGAACTCATACTTAATGAGTAAATAGATAAAAAACTATAATTTGTTAAAAGGAGACCTCAAAGATCAAACAACTAGATGAGCCCATGAGCAATGCTGAAATTAATCTTCTGAATGGTCCAAAGCTGCATTTCTCAACCATAGGAAAGTCAACTGACTTGCATGGGATTAAGAAAAAATGATTTGTATTACTGTTAACTTCAAACTGCAGAACTTCAAAATAGCTCAAAGATAGAAAAAAAAAGATATCTATAGAATCAAATAACCACAAAGACTGCCCAGAAAAACACATAGTTTTCTATTAAAAACATCTTCATAAGGTTCTGCCCTTTGAAAAATCTTTCACAGTTTTCACTTATAATTGTTTGCCTCTAGAAATCTCTAGAAGCATTTTTGGTTGTTATAAAAAGGTAAGAGAAGTTTCCCAAACCTTCCTATAGAAAGCTGTCTAGATTTCCTCGAGCTAAATTTTCTTTTAAGATACTAGTCACCTTTCAAGTAAACCAAAAGAAGAGAGAACTAGACCACATTGAGCTTGCATAGCATCCTATATTGTGCCAGCTTGCTCAACATCTACATCTATAACAAACTTGGTCAGAAATTTGCTTTCATTACAACCTTGAATCAAGGATGTAAGGGACTAACCCTCACAGAACACAAACATGTGGGGTTTTGGTTATTACCTGTATCTACCAAAAATAACCCAAGTTGTACACAATAAAACCAGGTGACTTTGCAATAGGCATAAATGGTATTGGGGTTAGCTTTCTTTGTTCTTTTTGACAAAGTATTATGCCAATTCTTCCCCTTATTCTTGATTTTGCTTGAAACAATTTCAGTTACCAATGATCGAAATATTACCTACAAAATATATTTCAAGAAAAAGAGAAAGACACCACATTCACATAACCCTTATTACAGAGTCTTGTTACAGTTGCTTTATTTTATCAGTAGTTTTTGTTTATCACTTACTGTGCCTAATTTATAAATTAAATATTATCACTAGTATGTATATATAAGAAAAAATATACTATAAACTTTCTGTGATTTCACTGAGAGCTCCACTGATAGTCTTGGAAAGTATCTCCCATGGAGAAGGGGGGCTTACTCAAAAGCAGAATTATCATTCTGTAAGAGATTTAAAATGACATAACTGACATGTGCTGGATTTTATAATCGGCAAGAGGCTGGTCTGACTCTGCATGTTTTGGTACACCTAAGGATCCATCAACTAAAAGTGAAAGAACTCAGGAACCCCAACTTCTTTACCCATTCCCACACAACCTATCACCTCCAGCCCCCTTTGCCATATCTTTGCGTCAATCCCCCTATACCCACACAGTAGGTAGTACAGTGAAGAGGAGAGAAGTAGGTATTGCCCCTCAGGTTCAGAATTTCTGTGTTGATATTTTGTGATCTTGTGCAGTAAAACAGAATCACTGGGCTATAACATCCTTCATCAGGAACTACATCAAAATGCAAACACATCTGACTAGTGAGTAAGCTAGGTTTGGCTTATCCAGCTTGGTTATAGAAGAATTAGAATTTCCATACACCTCCAGATGAACTCTTAAAAGTGGGCCTCCATGCAAAGAGGGTGAAGCAAAGACTACAACATATGGTTTATCTTTTCAGTAATTACATTTTCAAATGTAACCCTATACACTTTTTCCCCTTTAATAAAGTCTTGTTTAAAACCAAATGTTTCTCTGTTAACACAGAGTAGGCAAATGAGAGTCCACACGTGGATATTGAGATATTCAGTGGTTTCATGGTTTTGAAATTTTTGAATTAACATGCTGTACTTGTGGCCTCCCAGAGAATAAGGCTGCATAAGGGGAAAAGTGGTGAAGGACGAGGCCTGTGTCTTCCACATGGATGAGTGCTTTTAGGCCATACTTGGTTGCAGAATCAGCATTTTTTCTAGGAAGACAAAGCAATTGTGGACTGTGACAACATACCTCATGAGCCTATATCCTGTAGCATATTTCTTGACCCAAGAAAGAAACCTACCCTTTGACTTTCCTCCTAAGTCGAGGCTTCTCCAGTGCTCGTTTACCTATAAAGTTATTCCAACAAGAATATATGGATTTTGAGACATTTTAATAGAGTTAATATGCCCACATTCCAGGTGTGTCTTCTACTCTGGTGATACATGAGATCACTGTAGCTTTTCAGATGTTAGTGAATGATGATTGAGTCCCCACAACCCCAAACACACTTAGATTGTGTTAAAGGGTTCATGTTCTAAAAGGGGTCTGGTCATCTATGTGCACAAAGACAAAGGAAGCAAACTCACTGGGTGAAAGATTTTTTTTAATAGACTTGGTGTTCAGAGAGAGAGAGGGAGAGATTTCAAATAATAGTTTCCTGATAAAACTGTTAAAATTATTCAGGCCTGTTGGCAAACTCCCAGCCAAGCAGGGTTGACCTGAAGCTGGTTCCCCTGAGACCCAAAAGCTAGCCACAAGGTCTAAGATACCTTCTGGCAAGGAAACACAAGAAATAGATTAGGCAGATCCCAGAGATGTGGGACAGGAGAGACTCAAAATTCAATATATACCATATAACCCACCATGAGGCCAAGATAGCACTGCACTGTCTATGTTAAGAATGAGGAGTAGCATCCCATGTGCCCCTCGCCCAAGTGTTTCTACATGTCATCTCCAAGTGCCCCTTCCCTTCTTCATTCCCCCTCTCTCTATATATCCACCTTGCACCTTCCCAGCTGCTTCCCATTCAGAAAGTCTGACTCAGGGGCTGCTGGGAGTTGTAGTCCAAGGTGACGGCATTGAAGCGGAGACAGGGGAATTGGTACCCATTCAATGTCCTCCCCCTTTTACAAAGATGCCTTCTGCAACACTAATATTGAGATTTTTATTAACCTGTAAGATAATTCAAAGGAAAAAATCATCTTTGCTAGTAACTTTTAGAGAAATTGGATAGTACAAGGCAGTGGTCTGATCAATCAAATCTCAGAGATGGACAGCAGCAGGTCAAGCAGTGAAACAGAAGAAAGAAGTGGGGGGCGGGAGAGGGAAGCATCCTATAATTCATAATTAATCTTACTCTAAGCTTTGGAAGTGGTAGCATTAGTTCGAGTCATCTTTGCTTGTTTTGTGTTGACATACGTATGTGTGTGCACATGTGTGTTAGTCACATAGCTCTTAAGCTTTAGACTACATGATTTGAGGCATTTGTTCGATGCTTAATGGATATGCAAGTATATCTTTGATTTTTGCAGGGATTTACATTTATAGCTATCCCTGGGAATTTATGTTATTCTTGTCCTCTCTTTCTCCAAGCATAGTGCCTGCATACCACTCTTAAGAAAAACTAAGAGAGTCTCAGTCATTTACTTCTTTCTCCATTTCCATACAAACTTCCATGGCCACAGGAGGCTATACTGAAGAGTTCAGGGACCTGTGATAGGGTCTGGGGAAGGATTACATTGTTTCAGTCATCTCTCCAACTCTCCTGCCCTCCTCCTACGATTCCCTCCACTCCACCTATTCCACAACATAGGTCAGCTCTCTTTAGCAACTTCTCCCAAACTGGTGTGTCCAAAACCACACACATGTTGACTTTGGATGCCAAGACAAATAGATCCAGAATAGATTAAGGAGGTTACTTAAAAACATAAAATCTAATAAAAACTAAAACTGTAAAATAAATAAGCAAACCAACATTTTTAAATAAAGCAAGCTAGTACTCCCAAGGAAAATGAAACACTTCTCCACCTGGGTTGGATCAGTCTAACAGTGTAAACAAAAGCATGGGTGGAAATAACTCAACTGTCTTTACAATCAAGAGTAAAATAAACTAATCCATCAGGCTATAAGCTCCATTTTCAACTGTGCAATGTTTCTCCTTCAACCCCTCCTTATCTTATCTTGTTTTCTTCTCACCTGTTCATTTGTTCAACATATATCTATTGTGTACCTACTGTGTGCCAAGATACAGAAACCTGGAGGTATAGTATCAAGTGAAACAGACAGGAGATTCAATCTCATTGGTTTTACATTCTAATTGAAGAGATAAATGATAAACATTTAAATCAATGGCTAATATAAGATCACATAGCAGTCAGTACTGAAAGAAAACAAAGCAGATTCGTGGGTTGGGAATAACTGAGAGAGGCAGGTCAAGTTTATACATGATGGTCCAGGAAGGCTCTGTACAGAGGACACAATGGAACATGATCTCCTTCATTATCAAGAAAGGGGCATGGAAGAGTATTCCAAAGTCCTAAGCAAGAATGTGAGCAAGAATATGACAAAGAATGTGGGATGAGCAAGAATGTGAAGAACAGAAGGCCACTAGACATTGAGGCACAGGAAAGAGGGAGGTGATGGGATGATTTCAGATACATAAGCAGATCACCACAGATATTAGAAGTCTTGGTAAGGAAGGAAGGTTTGTTTGTTTGTTTGTTTGTTTTACCACCAACCCAACCAACTTTTTTTCCAAAGTTTAAACACTTTGAATCAGAACTAGATTTTTTTTTTTTTTAGAGACTAGGTCTCTCTTTGCCCAGGATAGTCCCGATTCTGTGAACTCAAGAGATTCCTAGCATAAGCCTCCCAGGTAGCTGGGATTACAGGTGTGCATCACTGTGCCCAGCTCAAGAGCGAGATCTGCAGTTTTTTTTTCAATTAGCTGGAATTTGGAATCTAAGTAGTAATACATGATATTAAACTCTATAAGGAGAAAGCTAAAAATAGTAAAAGTCTAAAGGCATGAACATATACTCACACAGCAGAAAAGGGGTCTAGCCTTTGTTTTGTGGGTTTTTGCATATGGAAGGCACACACACCAATGTCCACTGCCATTACCATCTATTTCTGCAGTGTCTGTGCCTACAAACACAAAAGGATACGTGCTTTCTTAAAATACGACATCCCTGGCTCTGAATCTCAAACCACAGCTGAAGATGAATTAAGCCCTTAGAAAACTTTGGGATTCATCCTCTTTAAAAACCAGTAAGAAAATTACTCTAGATGTTTCTTTTTCATAAGGTTATTGGGATGGTTCAGAAGAAAGTACACATGATTTTTGGAAACTGTAATCCTTTCCAGACTCTAGAGATGGGAAGGAAGAAGCAAGCAGATGCCAGAAAAATGAGCTGAAACAAATTATGTAGTGGGCCTAAGAGAAAGCCCACCATGTGATGAAATATTCCCTCTCTCGCCTTTAATTTATGAAAAGCACTTCCTTGAATGTTCCACACCCTTCTCCCTCGGGGTTTCTTGGTCCATTCAACTGCATCACTTAAGAATTAATTTTTTTCTCTACAGTCAAAGCTATTAAGACAGCAAGACAAAGGTCAGCCTCTCCATTCCACTGACTCAGATGAATTCCCCTTAGGAATGTTCTTCCATTCTTATGCCAGTGAGATTCTCTAGAATGCCATCCACCCCAATTTTGATAGTCAATGGATCTCAGCCACTTACCTAGATAACAGAGTTGCAAGGCATTAGTCACAGGCAAGCCATTCCCAATCTGTCAAGCAACTTCCCCCAAGCTTGACTTCACAGAAAATGCAGCATCCCGTAGTCAGTATAGTTTTAAATAATGTGGGGAAAACAATCTCTCATGAAATCTTAGTTAATTACTTCCTCTGTCTGCATCTCAGTATGGCCATACATAAAAAAGTCATCATTAAATAGGAAGAGGGGGAAAAAAAACATGAAGTAAGGTCCCTGTTGGAGCACTAGAGTAGTGAAAAATCAGCAAACTTCCAAAGTCATAACAATTTTTATTAGATTTCATTGACCATAAAAGCAATTAGAATTTGCATGGCATATTGTTTTTAAAATATTTGCAGGACATTGCCTAATTTGTAAGTGGCCTAATAGAAACAGACTTGTATGTGATTTTTCTGTATTTCCAGCTTATGGGTGAGGAAACTAAGGCTCACCAAGGCTTTAGTGATTTACACCTACATATGGATGCTGTGTGATAGCATCCTTCCTCAAACTCCAGACTCCAGGGGACAGCATGTCATATCCAGGGAGGGTGGATCCAGGCCCATTTGGTTTTGAGCAGGAGTTCTTCTGTCTTCTGTCACCACATAGCCTTGGATGACTGACCCTCACTCTCAGCCTTAATTTTCTCATCAGCAAAGCAGGATTGGTAGGTGTGTAACTAGAGAAGT